>JAQIWH010004277.1:0-17425 GCA_034695005.1 Cryptops parisi | reverse complement strand
AGAGAAAATTATAGTTGCTTCCCATTTAAAACGTTGTTCAAAACGTCTAATTTCCATTAAATACTAATATTGCACACTTTTAAGTGTAGTATATGCAGCACTCGTTCTAAAACAAATGCTAAAAGCCCTGGTTGAAAGATTGCTATCGTCTTTAACTATCACTGTTGGACAAGTATAAACGACTTTCAAACATAAGACAAGATGGTCGATAAGTCGTTAATGACAAACCTAAAAACAACTAACGCGTTGAGATAAAACATAATACCCGGCTTATAAGTCGTGTTGTTGTTGTTCAATGACCTCATAAGTTTTATCTCTCATCATCGAACCAATGAAAAAAAGTAACGTTACCTGTTCAGTGTTCAGATACTCTATTTAAACACATAGTAGATGCTGATTATGATAAAACAAGAATTTTAAACAGAAATAAATTTTAACAAAAACAGGTATGTTTTTTGTTGCGAATTTCATGAAAACATGATAACACTAAGCAAACAATAAGATTAAGTGTGATACCAATAAGCGGTGTTCAGTTACTGTATAGTGTGTATACAAAATTTACTGTTTCATACAAAATTCTATTTTTACGAATGTTTTCCAAAGTTTTTTACGCTGAAGTACGAATCGTTAAAGTATGAATAACAGAGTACAGGGTGTCGCAGAATTAGCTATTTGCAGTATTTCTATGAAATTAAACAAATCTATTAAAAATCACTCAATGCCATGTTTATTATTATGATACAAAAACGGATAGATTTATAAATCATAAGTCAAATATTTATTGAGAATGTTCAATATGTGCTCCATCTATATCCCTGCAAAATTTAAATTAGCGTTTGCAAAACACAATTTCATGGATTTCAGGAGTTATGACCTCCACTACCAACCGAATGGGTTCCTAGTGGAACCCATACGCTAAACTTCACATTTACTTTTTGGCGATAAACCTTTACCCCATGCAAAGAAACCCAGGAGTGTCAAATCCGGACAACGTAAATTTTTGGACTTTTAGTGCATAATATTATGAAATAATTTTAAAATTTTTACATTTATAACACATTAAACATGACAAGCATAAATAAACGTGAATGCTTATAAAAATTCGTCCAATTTTTTACTGAAATAGATAGCTAGTTCCGGAACACTCGGTACACTACAGAAATTCTCTAATCTAAGAATGGTATGAAGGTTATCAACTAATACAAGTAGTAATACAATTAGATCACGAAGCAAAATATTTCACACTTCAAAGATAAACTGTATTTATTTTTGATATATACGTAAGTAATGTGAAGTTTTGGTTAGTAATGTTTGTTACGAAATAACAAATGTCATCATTCTTCACAATGTCAATTCTTACACATAAAGCATAAACCCGGGGCCATTTGCATGAATCCATTTTCAATGACTGTCAACTCGAAGGCAAAAACAGAATTTGCTTTAGACGACGCCATTCTTTTCACGACACACAAGAATAATGTCTTCTCAACGACACAAAAACACACAAAAGGACAAACATCGTCAACAAGCAACAACCACTTACGGAAACGACTTCTTCAGCTGACAGGCATCGTTAAAAGAACACGATGAGTACTTTGTCACAACAACCAGGGTCGAAGGTGGTCGTCGTTTGGTTTTCTTCGCTTTGCCCTCAAGCAGGCAGTACTTGCCTGCTCTTTTACTTCGCAGCATACACAAGAAACCCAATATATAAAAAAGAAATGGCTTCTTCTTTTCCTCAAGTCAAAGTGTGGGTGGCCATTTTTAAAGGAAGTCCTAAAACCCAAGTTCTCTCTCCTCACTATACTTAAAGATTCTCCTTGAGGGGACTCACGTTTATCGAACACCTCTTCTATCACTGACTGTTTTTCAATGGGACATTTCGCCCAGTTTGAGAAATGGCGTCCATGATGATCGTCTTTGGGAAGTAAAAAAGATTGATCTTCCGAAAATTACCTACTGGGTAGATAAATGGTCATTTTTCTTTTTCCTCTATCTTGAGGGTTGCAAGAAAACAAACTGCCTCGTCTCATCGATCGTTTATCTGTTTGATCAAACTTCACATTGATAAATAGAACGTTATCGGATAAAATGTAACGACGACGTGACCAAAACCTGAATAACGCATACTCCAACTCTCGATCTAACAGCGACGACTTTGGATAACAACACTATTTCTGTTTTCTACGCCATTGGCGTCAACATCATCGTCTTGTACAAAATTACGCTACACGAAACAACTGGGCAATTTATGACCTGACAATTGCTTGTTTATTGTTCCATCTTCACGCGCCATAACCCTATCTTCCAGACTCGACTTTGGTCTAATTTCAGATACAGTAAAACTGTTACTACTATTTTCTTCTTATGGTACTTATGAGTTAGCTACCCTTCCCGTTTGAAACGTTTGTGATTAAAACCATTTGTACTACTTGACATGTTACTGATTGCTTTTTTTTTATTGTATCTTCACTTAACCTAAACTGGAGCTCATAGATGTAAATCCCACTTTAGGTTAGTTAAAAAAATGAGAAAAATGAAGTGAGCAGTTAACTCGTAAGTACCTTTGATTTTTTTAACGGAAAAAAAACTAATCAACTCCTAAAATATAAGAAACCGTAATAGCGACCGAAAGATGACACAATCCATAAAAACTGATATCAAGAAGTACGGCAGATAAAAGAACAAAAAAATTACTTCCTCTGTCCAGAAAACATGGTTTACATTTCATATAAAACTTTCGATTATAAAGTTTAAGGAAGTAGTAATTTTTATTAGTTTATAATAATCTAAATGTGGTCCTCTTTCTGGTATGTAACTTAGTTGGTAAAATTTGCAATGTGTTTGTATTTGGAGGAAGTATTATGTCATGTAAAAATGAATGCAATTCAAAATGACATCCGTTGTGACTATAATAATGAACATATGGCTTCAGAAAATTATGTTTCACATAGTAGGAACACTACATCAAATAGTTGACAGTACAAATGCGAAATGGAATATTACAGCTTTTGCTGCAACGAAAGCTCGAGAACCTACTTGAGTCCTAACTTTTTGATCACCCTGTATAAAAAAAAATCTATAATACTCATAGTACGAATATGGGTAAATAAAACAATGCACCTCGCATTACAGAGTATCTTTGTAATTTACGCAAATTATATAAATTTTGAATTGTAATTAACATACTGTGAGAAAACCATAATTTGGGACAAAAAAAAACAGCCAAATTTAAACCATATTTTGGGACAGAGGAACTGTAATTCCTTTGTAAGTTACCTAAAAATGATAAAACGTGGTATTTGAGCTATTTATTACAAATAAGCAACATTAAAAATATTAGATGAAAAATGTGATTACGATGAAAAACGAATTATTGTCAAGCGTCGAAATACACCACTACAGTGGACTATTGTGAAGAGTACGTGTAATGACATTCGGTTAATGTTATCGATTTGATGTTCGATCACGCATATGCTAATACAGGATATCGAAAACCATTGTCATCGTTATCAGCCGTTTATTGTTGTTACAACGAAGCTCCTTTTTTGGATGGTTATAATAAGCGATGTTTATGTTTAAATTATTTTTAGAATGAAACGAGTTTAAATAAGTAACCAGGATACTACAAATTGACTTTTTGAAAACAACGAATACATTGTTAAAGTGTTTGTTTTGTTGTCGTGTTTTTGAATTTTGACAAAAGTGTGCTTTTCTTAGTCCTGTAACGAGCGCTTTTTATTTAAAAAAAACCCAACAACGAGAGAGAAGAGGGGGGCGGGGGTTTGTTGTGCAAACAAAAGAACAACTCTTCAAATCCTAAACGAGCTTTGAAAAGAAAATAAACCACGAATCGATGATAATGAGGTTGACAAAACCTACGTTTTGTCCTCCGCAGGGTTTCCTATCCGAAAGAGTAGTCTCGCGCTCAAAAAGGGAAATTGTAACCCTTAATGACTTTTAAGAGTACACAACACCAAACCAACATCCTCGTTTTCAATAGAAATCCCCCCCATGAGTTGAAAGAAACTCTTTCTGTCCACCTTTTTTCAGGTAAATATTAAAAGTCGTTTTATTTTATTCGTTACACGCCAACGTTTCCCTTGCCGCTAAAAGACTTCTTTAACTGAAAATTAAATTAAAATTAAAAACAAAACCAAAACCAGACAGTAAAACAGTACTGATATCATTAATCACTAACCGGATAGTTTCATTGAATAATCGATATTTATAAATCAAGATTTTACAAAAAAAAAAGCAACATTCGCATTAAAAAGCTTCTTTCAGGAAAAAATTAAGAACATCAAGAAAAGAATTTCAGAGATGTCAATTCATAAGAAAACCAAATCACGTGTAATTCAAAATTATATTCCCGACCATTAATATTTAAACAAACCATTTTACAAATCGTAGTCTGAAAAAAGCCCTTAAGAGGAGGGAGAAACGTTGACGTGTGTGTATGTTGAACTACTTAAAAGTGTTAACATCTTTGTTGTTTAGGCAGTCGTCAACTATATATAGTACAGCCCTTGGCTAAGACGATCCAAACTTTGGAACAAAACACGACTTGTTTGTGAAACGTCTCTTGGTGAAATTGGTAATGGCAATTAAATTAGTCGACATCAAAGCCACGTGTTTTTTTTTTATGTATTGTTATTTTTTTATTTTTTTTTTAGAAAAAAGACGTTTCGACGAAAATTCAATTTCATGGTTCAGAACGATTAAAGGTTTATATTCCATAGTTTATGTATAAAATAATGACGACGTTGGCATTCTAAGTGGCTTTAGAAATCGCAATTTCTGTGGTTTCCAGGAATAATTTTTAAATGAAAAAAATAAAAACGACTCGGAACAACGTTGTTTTGTATTCTATTTCGAGTAACAATTCTTATGATGGTTTAACGTTCTATTGACACGCAAAACAGAACACAAAAAAAAAAAAGATTGTAGAACCAGAGTGAAAAACAAAGTTTTTTCAGAAACATCTTTTACCGAGAAGAAGTGAAAAGCGTCAACGGAAAGTTCATTTTTAGCTTGAGAAAAACATAATGTACGACGACTCGCCAAAACGTCAAGATTCCCATAGGACAAACTTTCCCATTCATCAAGCTACCGATTCCCCCCCCCCCCCAAAAAAAAAATTTTTCAAGAAAAATATAAAAAATATCTTTGAAAAAAAAAAAGAAAATATAAACCCTTGAGAGACGTCATTCATCTCATTTCAAGTCGACATCTCTACGCTGAATAAACAATATGCCACTTTTTCACGAGCTCAGACAACCAAAATATGACACGGAATGAAAATAACTCGACATTTTAAAATATAAAAAAACAAAATCTGCAATGTCTAAAAAAACATTCCACTTTAAAGCTTCGATCCGTTTTGTCGATTAATGGTACCAAAGCTTTTTCTCGTACCAAAAACCTTTTTCTTTTCCTAAACTTTGCAAACCAAGAATAATAACGGTAAAACTAAAGAACCCCACTACTATTGTACAAAAACTTCTTTATCAGTAAACACATTTCACATTAACAAAATGGAATTTGGAACAAAAAAGCAAAAACCAAACTGGAGTCATTGCCACAAGTCCCAGACCAACCATTCCAGCGTTTGCAATTCTTGGTAATACAATGTAGCCATAATGTTGGGCAATCTTGAGCCTGCAGACATCCACTAACCAATTGACTAAAAGGTTAATTGGAGTCTGCTGGAGTCCTACAACAACGAGAAAAAAAAACCCACGCTTCTTCCAGCATTTATTTCAAGAGCCCATAGGCTGTTCCCAAACACAAAACCAGTAACTCCATTACCTACACATGCTTAAGAGAAGACAAAAAATAAAACGGTCGATCGTCTCATCATCAACGTCGGAGTGTAATGTAATCGCCAACCTATACCCACCCACACACCCTAACCACGTGTAGTTTGTGATGAGACAGAAGATACCAGATGTGGTTGATGGTTCCCTTCCTTTTAAGTCGCACTTTGTTCTATTCCGATCAATGAAAGCAGGTGGTGTCAACGAATAAAAAAAAAAAAGAAAAATCCCGATCGAACACTTTTTACTTTTCTTTATATATATTTATATATAAATTTTTTAAAAAAAGTTGGAGAAAAAAAAGGTTTTGACTTTAGTTCCTTCCCCTTTCGTTTCCAAGCAGTAAATTAAATCGTGAGCGAAAACGACGGAAATGACGTTTTCGAAGAGATGGTTATTCTACTTTACTAAAGAAGAAAAAAAAAGAAAAGTCAACAGTGCGGAAAGATGAACATCGACGTCATCTTAAAGAAGAAAAAATGTAAAGTTTTGTTCGAAGAAAAATCTAAGTTGCATTATGTTCATGGTTGCATTAAGAAGCGGCATTGTTTTCGCAGTTCGTAGAAAAGAAAAGTTTCAACAAAGATAACGTTGAAGAAAGAACATGTCGACTGACTAGATTCAAAGAGACTATAATCTCATCATTTTGTCGGCATATCTATCGATGACGTAGGTCTACTAGAAACTAAATGTTCAAATTAATAAAATCATAATTGTACAACAGTATAAAAATGTACACACTATTTCTAGATGCAGCCTACCAACATACAAGAAAACTTCCACATGTACACAAACATTGTGTGCATACTGTAGATAAAATACTTTATCTTGATATCTCTCTTTATTTATGACTGGTCAACAGTGAAACTTCCAACATTAACGAACAATTAATGTAGAAGATAAATTAAATCGTGTGAACTAACTCAGTTTCTGAGTAAAGCCCGATTCCCACTAGAGCGCTAACGCGGCGTTTTGGCTCGAGATTTTCATTGGGTACCCTGGAAATCTCGAGCAAAACGTTGCGTTACCGCTCTAGTGGGAATCGGGCTTTATTGCACGAAATGAGACCACTAAACGTTAGGTGATAAATCTAGACACAGAATAAGAATAACATTCATGCTTCGCTATACGACCGCTCTTTTTTATACAGCTTTTTTGCTATAAGCCTATGCGGCTTCTTTTAATTGTGGCTAGACTTCGCTTTATTGCACAAAATTTTCGATATACGGTCAAAAAAACTGAGAAGGTAAAATTTAATCATAATACATTAAAAAAATTTCAAAATGGACATTCAGTACAAAAGGAATTAATAGCACTTAAAACTTAAGCTCAAAAGGACAAATCACAATACATAACAATAATAATTATATGATTGTTATGTTGTTATGATTGTGATATGACACAAATATATCGAGGCTGTGACAAAACATAATCATATCTGTATGACAATATTAAGAGGTCCAATATTAGGAACGTCCCCTCGTCAATAAGCACGGGTCACAGAAAAGTTTTTAATTTTAATTTTATTTTACATCCCAGAGAGACAGTATGGTGAAATACAAACTATGAAAAGGTCTTATTTACATATGATAACAACAAAAGTAAAACAACATGATGGCAAAATCTTATTATGCAAAAATAGTATCACAAAAACAAACCAAAAAAAAAAAGTTGGTTTTCTATTGTCCAACTTTAATGTTGGCCACGCTCATTGGTGAGGATACGTTCCTAACATTTCTGTCGCACTCGGCCGATATTTCGATCGTATAGTTTGCGAAGAGTCTTACACGGCGACAGCATTACCAATCAATCGGAATAGTATGCAATTCTATGGACATGTAGAATCATTGTTTTCTCAATTTGACGTTTTTTGACTTACTTCGTTACTACAGGTCCGCCTAGTCAAATATGACTACACACATTCCCACTTTACCTTTTTCCCTCCAACTATAATAATAAACAAGGCAGCCCTTCAAGTGCCAGGTAGTGTCACGTGACGATGCTGAGCCACCCAGAAAAAGCTAAACCCGCGTGCAAAAAAAAAAGATGAAACGCACTCACGCACGCAGATTGGAGTCTTTGAGAGAGATGGTTTAAGACAGTCCACTTGTACAACAATATTTTTACTTAATGGGTACATATTATAATTCTAGTTAGTCACGAAACGCAATAAAGTGAACTTATAAACACACCTCCATTAAATGATATCGCACGCCCTTTCCTAAACGTTCCATCATCATCAACACCATCATCATCATCATTCATTTTTATTTTCTCCATACGTTTATGATATAAAGCTGTTTTAAATTGCAACCCTCCGTTACAAACGAGCCATTCATTTATCAAAACATTCCGCTTTTGCACATCTATCAATGTTTCCGGAATAGTTAAAGAAACCTAACCTATTTATCGATAAATCCAAGGTTTACATGTCGCAGGCATATGTCATTGTCGCTAAAAGTCTTATCTCTAGCATTTAGAGAAAAAATATTAAAAAATGGTAAAAAAAAAATAGAAGTTTCTTTTCAGAACTCGTGCCAAGAATGTTGAGAGTCGAATTATAGTTTCCTTTTGATTTTCTGTCTCCCAGTGGCAAATGAGATTTTTTGCTACAACAAAATTATCGGAATTCAATAATTCATTCGATTCCAAAACTGTCATCAGAAATCAATGATCAAGGTAAGTAGGACGAGACAATAATTTACATAAAAAAATAAATTGAAATTTCGAAAACAAAATGTCAAAACTTTGAATGTAACATTTTGAAAGTAGACGATAAAATTTTTTTTTTTACACATTTGTTTAAGTTGGTGATTCTAACATGTGAGTGTCACACGATGACAAGCTTCGAAATCTTCATCTTAAAGAATTTTTAATTCCGTTTTAAATCTGTAAAATAATGAACGTACTTTCGAAGCATGTCAAAACTGTTAATCGTGTCACTAACAAATACTTCTAATTACAAAAAAATGCCCCATCGATATCATCGCGACAATACATTGATCACGGCAAATTGTAAAAGAAAAAGAAAAATATCTGGTAAGTCTACTTATTTATTAAACACCAGCCACCGATCTATACAGATGTCTATAAATATAGCTATCAGTTTAGATTAGTTAAAAGACACCTCACTCCTTTTAAAAATTAATTAATTTTTGTTTGTTTTAACTAACTTAAATTTGTACCAATATCCATAAACATGTGGCAACCCTCATACCGGTGGCTGGTATCTTTCCATTTCATTATGCACTAATACCTCGCTAAACAGCCGCTATTTATACGGCTTTTCGCCTTTTTTAAAATTGTGGCTCGGCTTCGCTTTACGGCACAAAATTTTCGATATGCGGCCAAAACATTTGGAAACCCCATAGGCCTACTTACAGTATTTTAATACTAAAATAACAATTTTACTTATTACAGTACCGGTACATTTATTATCATTATTTCTTGTTAATATACGACAGTACATCATTCTATATGACACGTTATAGAGCATTTTGCTTTGCGGTTTCCTGGAACGTATCTAGGCAGTAAAGCAAGGCATGAGTGTATTTGATACATTTACAAACAAAATCACACATTCACACATTTAAAAAAAAAATTGTTTAAAGCTTATCTTGATCATGATTTTATTAAAAATAAAATCATGTTACTATTTGCGTAAAGAATATAGTGCATCCAAAACAAAACAAAAAATTCAAATAAAATGCTTGTAAACAAGTTCAGACAAACAAGGATAAAAAAAACAACTGCACATAATCAAATTTTTAAACAAAAATTTCACGAATCAACAGATCCTTTTTAAAGAATGCCACAAGGCTAAGAAAAAAAAAACCGAGGAAAAAAACAAATCTAATACTAGTAGCTGAATTGGTCCCTTTTATCGCGAATGATGTAAATCTCACGCGTCGAAAATCGTTCATCACGGAGCTTAATTAGATCGGGGAAAAAAAAAACGAAAATTTGCACAACTTTCACCGACAGACCATAAATCACTATTCGCAATGAGAAGAGAGAGGAACGAAAAAGAAAAAGAAAAAGAAATAGAAGAAAATAGCGAGAAAATCGCGTCACGTGACCTCCGAATCCGCTGGGTCTAGAAAGGTCTCCAAAGGGTTGAAACTCATTTCGCACCACCTACCCATGTTAATTTCGTTGAGGGGGGAAGTCTCATCCATTGCGCGATAAATCCATTCACTTTCGCTTACCGATGAACGTGCACTTTTATATCCCAAATTATATTTGTTCAAAAATTGCATTTTGTGTGAAATCACCGTGTTAATAGAGTATTAGCTTAATCCACTGATTACAAACTAATCCTCGATTGATACAGATTTTTCATTGCATCGAAAAAAATAAGAATTTAAAAACAATCAAATCATAAAAACTGATCATTTTCTCTCTTGCGTTACTTCTTTTTGATTCTTTTTCTGAAAAAAACCCTCAGGAAGGGGATGAAACGTTGAGGAGGTGGAGAACCTCCTAATCCTTACTCACAATATCGTCAACTAAGTGTTAACCGTTTAATATAGCTATCCTATTATTATTATTTAATAATTAATCCTATTTTTATGCCACTTTTCTAAAAAATAATGTTAAAAAATCAACTTGACGACTGTACAGGGTGTCCCCTTAGTCGTGACTTATACGTATTTTTTTTATTTGGAATTAATACGATCCAAAAGAATCAATAGTACAAACTAATGTACAGTGAAAAATTCAATTCTTTAATTTATGTATTTCAATCTTAATGGTAGACTCATTTTTTTAGCACACATGTGAAATAACGTCAATTGTGAATAATAGTTAAAATGTACGTATTTTTAACACGTGTACAAAACAAAATGTTCAACATTATGATATACGCATGAATTAAAGAATTACCTACAAGTCCTGACTAAATACATCGAAAATTTCATTCGTGTGTTTACTATAAAACAACCGAGATAACTTATATAAAATAATTGAATTACCAACCGATTAAGATTAACCGAAAACTACCAATCTCCAAACAGAAATCTGCATTCGAAGAACGCAATTATCTATAACTAACTAGAAAGAATGAATGACATTGCAGAAAAAAAAATCTCATTATCAAACCGAGATTTTAGCTAGCGTTAATGAAACCAGGCGAATCTTTCATCTGGTTCGTATCAAGAAATACTTCTTTCAAGTAAGTACCGCGTTAATCGATGAGTTACCTAACCCTAAATCTTATATCACAGATTGAGTTCACACTTCTCTACTGGTGGGTGCTCGACACCAAGACCCTCTTTCACCAACGTTAATTGGTTTTTTTCGCTTCTTTCTTGATCAAACCCCACGAACGTAAGAATGTTCCCCAATTTCATCGTAGCTCATTTTCTCATAGAGTACTACGTACTACTACTTCATCATCACATTCTCCGTGTCCACTGACACGAGACGACCACCAATGGGCGTGGGTGGCACTCGTTTATTTTCTACCCAACACACTCTATATCTTTGAGGTCGTTCGTTCGGTCTCTCGGCAGCTTAATTAAGCAGAACCTACCTACTACTCCCTCTTTATTCGATTCGTTCACCTCAAAAAGAGCCTACGCACTATTTTTGTCTTTTCCACATCACCAATTTACTAAAGTGTTTCCAGGATGAGCATTACAACGGTTAGCGTGTTTATTTTATTTTTGGTACTGAATGCACTTCGTAAAGCATTCAGAGTGAAGTAAGATTTTAAAATTTGAAATCATTACATCGTTTACATAGGCCCCCGCTAAAGCTGTTGTTAAATGAGAATGCACTACGGTTGTTGATGCTACTGTTTATTCGATAAACCCCCGGACTAATTATCTAGTTGAGAAAACTAGATAAATCGCATGATATTATATAAAAATCTGACACTATGGGGGCAGGTATTTGCGGGTTCTTCTGTTTCCCTCTTGTGTCATAAAACCCTACTCTATTTTCTCACTCACCTCATCATCATTCCATTTCGAACTAATAAAGTTAAAGAGTCAAATAAACAGAGCCGTACGACCAGTCGGTGGCCTCGTTAAACCTACTTACAGTACCTTGTATAAACTTGAAATATTTATAATTGAAGGGTCTGGTGTAAAAGGATGTAACGATTGTAACGACATTTGTTACAATTTCGAGGAAAACGCGTTTAAAGATCTGAATTTGCCTTGCTGTCTATAGGCTACTTCACACTTCTTTCATTCATATCACTCATACCTTTGCACATATTGTTGTTTTGCTTAAAATTAGGCGTTAAAAAGATAGAATAAAATTGCAACTAACACATCTAGTACAACTAGTACATCAGGGCCCTTCAATTATAAACGTCTGCTGACTTTCGTAGAACCACGGTAGAACTTAACTTGCTCGTAACTCGTCACCACGATCTTTGTTATATAACAAAGGCTCCGGCACTCGTTACACAAGAATACCGGTATCGCGAACGAGTAGCTCTTGACCAAAAGAGCACCTTCATGGGTATGCAGTCATAGTATAGATTTTTACACCTCGCGCGATCAAGACAAAACCTCATTATAAAATGAATCGCAAGGCGAGTTACGGATCGCTGAAATTAAGGTTACTGTATTACTAGTTATTAAGTTAAAAGCCAACCCTTAGTCCTACTGACCCACAGAATTTTCCAGTTTAAAAAAAAAATAAACACCCTATCTTACCATGCCACAGTGCACAACAATCTCGAGCTATTTTCTATCTTTTCCTCAATTGGATCTTTTTATTTCACCTCACCCGCTATCTCTCCCTCTCTCTTACAAATTTAATCTTTTAAAAAGTTCTGCATTTCTCTCCTTTGTCCTTTGCAAATTTACCAGTTGGTTACTTTAATGTTTTCAAACGCAACTTTTCCCGACCGATGTCAACGCGACCGAGAGAATGCATTCACCCTGAAACGACTTAAGAAGAGACCGAGAACAAACACCGAGGGAAAAAATAATGAAAATGGCATTGTGTCGTTTAACTGTTGCTACGACAATCTCGAGATTAAGCTAGGATTACTCATAGCTGAGCAGATAAAATTTTCCGCAAGTCAAAGCCGTATTAAAACCACGATCAACAAACGAAGAACGATGACCACACACACCGTTGAATCGGGAAAGAGACAAGTCGTGCATTTTAACCTCATGTTAGCGACGGGGGGTCGTTCACGTTTGTTTGGAAGCAGAATAGCCAAATCTTATCATCCAGCATCTCCAAACATTAGAACCTTCACCGAAACCATATTCTTTAAATGCACACAGTATGGGCTTAATTCCTTCTTTTACAACTTTTTATTTAACTTCACTTAGGCGTTGTCACGATTCGATCTTTTTTGAGTTGGTTTTTTTTGTAGGTTCTCAATGATCTACAGAACTGAAATTTTGAACATAGACATGACCCGTACGACATTTTATTGTATTGAATTTTGACTGATCCATGCCGTGTCATTTGAAAGTGATTGACACGTGAAGTGGGATTCCGTTAAGGTTTCTCAGTGTTGCTGCGTAAAATACTACAAACTTAGTACCGGTACAGCCAAAAGAACAAATTTTTTATAGCCAAATTACACCATTATTTTAAATAGAAGCATATATACAAGGTGTCGCAAAAAAATGAATCCGCAATTTTATTAGCCAGCTATTAAAATGTGGATACATTTTTTTGCGACACTTGGTATATGTACTGTATATTTATTTATTTTATTTTCTAATAAAACGATCCGGCAGGATCACCAAAATAGCATGTGATACATATAGATATATTACACAAATGATTTAAAATAGGTTCACAAATGAACCAGATATTGACTAAGATTAGTAAAAAAATAAAACCAGAGAAAATGTACATGATAATAAGGGAAAATAACAATGCTAAGTTTTTTGTATCTGTTATGTATAGATGTTATGTTATCACTTCATATACGGTAGTTCATCTGAGTAAGCAGTCATTTTTTTTTAGCGTTAAACCACTCGCTATACAATATAGTCAACTACATACAGTTTATCCACTTTCTTTTCTAAACAACAAAATCAATGGTTACAAGCACGTGAAGATCAGTCGTTTCGGAACACTTGAGCTATTTTTTGTGTGCAAGTGGTTAAAACGTTTTGAGGTCTGTAGGCAAGTTTAAATGAGGAGACGTGTTATCTCGGGAGATGAAAGTGGTTGTCCATCTATCGATTCCCTTTATAGCATCGACTG
This sequence comes from Cryptops parisi, assembly GCA_034695005.1. Lineage (NCBI taxonomy): Eukaryota > Metazoa > Arthropoda > Chilopoda > Scolopendromorpha > Cryptopidae > Cryptops > Cryptops parisi. The sequence continues at coordinate 3,413 of JAQIWH010004277.1, read as the reverse complement.
ATAATTATTCTTCCCTCAACATCCTATTCATTACAGTGTCACGAGAAGGATCATCGCCGTGGGAACTCTTTTAATTAAACAGTATCCGCAGGAATTCAGAAACAAATCAATGCCGTTATGTTCAGCATTCTAGAATATAAACCAATCCAATTCAAACCATCCGGTTTCCGGTATTATTCGAGGTGCAGTTAAAATATGTATAATGTTTATATTTTCCAGTTTATATCTTTCAGTTTGTAATGTGGTCTCATAAAACTGTACAATTTCAGATAAAATAAAATGAAAATATCTTCTGCATAAACATTTATCATATTCGAATCCAGGACCAATTCTAAAGGTGAACTTTGACCTATAACTACATAAGATTGCGACGCTTTCGACCGACTTTCAAGTCAAGTTAGACCAAAATTCAGTTGCTAGGACACGTGATTGCACGGCCAATTTCGTAACGACCCACAATCCCCGCGAATGGGTAACGATCCTGATCTAATAAAACCTTTTAAACTAACGATGGGTCGGAGACAAAAGCAAAATGAAATAAAAAAAATTTAATAATACAAATACTGTGATACCTCCCCTCCCTCCCCACTTTCCTTGTAAGTAGAGTATAGACATTCACCTGGTGACAAAAATGCGAGTCGAAAGAGTTATCTGATTAAGCAAGCTGTTGCCTAGAGACCAGAAGGTCAAAGAGATTCCGATAGAACAAGACAAGGAATGTCGTCTTCTACGTCTAATACTAGTAAGTACTACGAAGAACCGACCATCAACGTTGACAACAAGCGACGCCATGACACTGCAAGAACCATTGTTAATCGCTCGTGACGTCATCCAACATTGCACCTTCCATCGCGAAACTCGCCTTTGATGAACGTGACAGTAAAAAGACGAAGAATGAATTGCGTGATATATAAAAAAAGACAACGACATGAAAAAAACAAGAGAAAAAGGACTTGTGCAATTTCTAACAAAATTCCATCCACGATGGTGTCATTAATCTCCAACAAGCGAATAATGGAACAATTGCTGTACACAACAACGACAAAAAAACGATTTAAGGTTTATGGTTCCTGGAATGCTATTTGTCTACCAATAGCGTACAAAAAAATATTAAGCAAAAAAAGATATAAAACTTACAAACCGAAAATGGATAACAAGAAAAAAACTACAAAAAAAATAGGATTATTTAAAAAAAATACGCGTCAGATAATCGATAGTTCATTAGTTTAATGTTGCAAAACCTTTTCACTAGCAGTTTATCAAGATAAACATTTTTATATAGTGGTCAATATAGCATAAAGATAAAAATAATGGGTTACGGAATAATTAATCATCAGAAATGACAACCATTTTAAACGATATATAAAAAATAATCTTTTTTTTTTTTTTTACTGATACGATTTTGGTCGTCGCCATCTTAATTCAATAAGTGGAATTTTCATTCCGGAAAGAAAAATCTGGAAAAAAATCAATCACTAAACGCCTGCTTTTGACAGACTGCGTTCACTTGTGATATAACGTTAATTGATGCTTCTTGCATATCACCCCCCTTTTTTTTCTGTCCCTATCCATCCAAACCACTTTATCACACACACACACACACACACACTGTGACTGGAAAAAATAAACTAGAGTGGAAATTTCTAAATAAAAAAATAGCACCCTAATTTTTGCCTTGGTCTTATCATAAACTTTTAATCCTGTCCATTTCGAACCAGACTATCTGGTACCCTTTCTTCTATCCACAAGTCAATTCTATATCCGTAAGTCAAAATAAAATATAAACTGTGGTACCGTACCCGTAAAAACTAATAAAAACTGAAAAATCAAGGACTAAAAGCCCTAGAAAATCACCTTCGGTTCCAATTCGTTCATCTAACAATATTATAATAAACGAAAAGAGCGCTCCTCACCAGCTAGGGTAGCGCCCACGCACCATGTGTAAAAATACCGAACTTATACCGCAATTTATAGTCCAACTGTAACGAATGTTGCCGAGCATCATGAGTTATAACAATGAATTGCGTACCAATGATGAAAACGAAAAACAACTTTTCCGTCGAGTTATTTACTTTATAGTCTATTATTACGTCAGAGCGAAGCGAACAAAGCGAGTTTTTATTTTGTATTAAAAAAAAATATTGGTTGGTGAACTATTTTCGAATCAGACTTAAAAAGCATCAACCACCTCCTTCACTTTACGCGTCAGCATCTTTTCGTAGTCACCATGACAACAGCCTCTTACTCTCGAAGCAAAATGGTGGCATTCTGGGACGAGAGGTTGTTCCGTAGCACCATTGACGTCACCGTTAATTTTTCGTTCAAACTAAAAACCGTCGTAACAATGTCGCTTAACTCTAACACTAGCGGCTAGTTTAATGCATTTTCCAATAAAAACATAGGAACGGAAAAAGCTATTAATCACTGTTGGCTGTTCCATTGTGAAGCTCGTTTTCGTTGTATCGAGTTTTGTACCTGGTCTGCTGTCGTGCCACGGCATCGTCGAGAAGACAAAATACATGGCAGCAACGATATCGAAATCAATCCTTCACGGTGATTATTATGTCGAGCGAAAAGTGGAAAATTTTCCGTGGTGGAAAAATGCATTCGCCGGAAATTAATTTCCATATGAAACCGGTATAAATTCGGATCATTAAGGAAAAGCTGAATTGAGTAGCTACTACTACCACCACTATTAAAACGACCAACAGTTGGTTGGATTGCATCACATCACCGAAAGCGGATGTCGCGATGATCCGTCTCAACAAACACACACAACCTATTTGGTTGCAAAATTGTTCGAATGCATTACACAGCTGTTACTTATGCCACTAAACTCTCCATTTCCATAGACTGACTTAAAAATAACTTCCACGGTCAATTAAACATTAGTCAATAACACTTCATCCGTTCCGGTCCAATATCGGCTCTTAAAGGGAATGTTCCAGATGTTATTATCTACCTACAGGCTGCTGATACAGGGTGCTCTAAATATCGACCCAAAACAAAAAACAAAAATCACACAATCGTACATGCTCTAATATTCAAACAAAAATGATTTTAGTGCAAACAATTATTTGTTTATTGATAAATTTTACATTTTACTTTATGTACTTGTTATCTGAATTGCTGTTTTGCTCCACTTGGAGTGAAACAGTTTGTGAAATTTCAAAATCTATATAACTAAAATTCTTGAGTGACGGATGTGATCAATATCGATGTTAAACTCGGCATAATCAAGTACTTTGGTCTTTGTCCCCCCCCCCCTACATCTACATTGGTATGCATTCTGTTGTGGCTTTTCTGTACTCGTAGCCACCAGAGGTTTGGATCGTTTAGTAATCAATAGGTTTGACACGATGTTTGAGTCAAATAACAACAATAACTTTATAATAGTGTAAACATGTACAAAC
>JAQIWH010004276.1:0-17426 GCA_034695005.1 Cryptops parisi | reverse complement strand
TTTTAATTCACATACATTCTTTACTTGGTTTTGTAAGATATTTACTAATCGAGTTTTCATTCTTTCTTTCAAAATCTAGAAAATTTAAAGGAAAACACAGCAGAGAACTGAAGAACTGCGGATACCCGCGGTTCTCGAAAAAGGGAACCTAAGAACTGCGGTTCTCAAAAAGTTCGGTTCTCCCAAACTCTATTGAGAACCACTGCTCTAAGGGTACAACCATAGACTAAAGAGTTAGGCTCTAACTCTTTAGTCTATGGTGCAACTACCAAGTGTGGTAACCATCAAATCAAATAAATTAACCAACCAATTTCACGTTCTGTTTTTCCATCAAGCTAACAATGGAATTCTCAAATACTTAAAATGAAAACCATCTCTTTGTTTCATGGGTTTTGAATATATCCATTCTCGTACTTCACATGAAGTAATCACTTGTAGATGTAAGCAGCAGCGTAGTATGAAATGCCATTCACAGATGAAAACAAAACATGGCAACTTGGTCAAAAACCCAACTGACCATTGCCATGATTCCTGTCTCCAAAAAGCAGAAGCCAACATTGCCAAAAACGTAATGAAGCAAGCAATGAAAGCAATTAATGCTACCACTCGCAATGTGATGGGGAGTTCATTATCACAATTGAGCAATGATGTAATGGCTCATTTTTCCCAGCAAACACATCTTGCAAAGAACTCGTAGAAATCACAGAAAAGAAGGTGCTAGAATGCCTAATCCAGTGACAGTAAGATTTGACATTCCTGAAAAATACAAGGATTTGATACTTCACAATTCAGGTGTGGAAGATCCAGAAAGAATTCTAGTTTCAGGTGACATAGAGCTCTTGCTCGTGTTGACACAGGACACAAGTTTTGGAAACGGTACTTTTGATAAAGTACCAAGCATGTTTCACCAGTTATATACATGGCATGCCAAAGTGGGCAACTCCTATCCACCATGTATTTACATTTTGTTGCAGAAAAAGAATGCAGCTACCTACAACAAAATGTTTACCATCATGAATCTCTTGATTCCAAATCTGGCACCTAAAACAATTTTGGTAGATTTTGAAAAGCTTGCATGAATTCAGTGAAGATTGCCTTTCCAAACGCTGAAGTCAAAGAGTGTTATTTCCATCTGTGCCAAAGTCTGATAAGAAAAATCAACAATGTTGGATTGAAAACAGAGTTTGAAAGTGACGTAAATATAAAACTCAAGTTGAAGTCTCTTGCGGCGTTGACCTTCTTTCCAACCCATGATGTGCGACGTGTCTTTGATCAACTTGCAGACACATTTCCAAATGAAGAGAAGTATAATAACATTTTAGCATACTTCTTCTCCACGTACATTGAGGGTGCAGCAGGTAGAGACCCCCAGTTTTCAATACCAGTATGGAATCATCATGCCGAAGCTCTAGAACAGTCACCAAAAACTACCAACTTTTGTTAGGAATTTCACAATGCACTTAACTTTATTCCACTACAATCATCTCAGCATTTGGTTACTGTTTGATGGCTTGCAGAAGGACCTAGCTTGTCACAGATTGACAATGGTTAATGCACAAACAGGTCGTTCAGAAAAAAAAAGAAGAAATACGTTCAACTACATGAATTAGTCTCCAATTCTGTGCAACAATATGAGCAAGTAGAAGACAAAATGAAATACTTACGAAGACTTGCTAACTTGCAGTAAAGTCAACTTGCGCAACTGCCTAGTTTATGTCACTTTGATGCTGGAACTGGTTTTGTCACATTGTTTCATAATGTAGGTTCATCATCCTTATAACTTGTATAAAGCTTGTATAAAGTAGATTAAAAACCATGTGATTGAAAAATAAAGATATGGTGAATTTAACTTTGAATACCAAGTGTGGTTGAAAAATTTTCACATGTCTGTCTGCAGTAAACTGTTTTACTTCTTTTTCGTAATGGAACTACAAGCCGATTTTTTTTAATATGGAGATATATGTTTAAAAGACAATCTTATTAAAAATTTTGAACAGGGAAAGGGTGTTTTTGAATCTACAGAATGTCAGCTTTCCAAATATTCATATATCATTAAAAAATTATCAATAAGTTAAGGTTTAAATTTTAAGAAAAGGTTAGTTCCATCATTTCAGTCGTTTAATGTGCACATTATTTACTTTCAACTGCAAAATTATTTTAACTAATCATTATTGTTCAATTGTAATTTTAAATTTAAAAGTACATGAAATAAGCTTTCAAATAATGTAACACAAATCTTTTTTTCACAAATTTTGAAAATTTTTACTCTATGTCCATTTTTTCATGAAATCACCCAAAAGTAACTTGTCAATATCTGCTGTAAACTACAGTACTGAGTTAAGGTAGAGATACCAGTGGTGGGACAGTCAGTCAAATATCATAGAAATTTAAGAAAAATTCTGAGACCAATATACCTTCACAATCAAAGAATATTTGCCATTATTTCACCCCTTCCACAAACTGTTAGACTTGGTAACGTTTCGTATTGGTGTCTAGTACGTCTAGATTTTTTTATTGATTTTTCATTCAAAGGTGCAACTTACTTTTTTGCACCACCCTTGTACTAAAGAATATCAAGCTTATATGATTCAATTTAAACATGTGCAGTTTAAAAGAAATGGATGGATCACTTCAAGGAATACGTGAACTCTCTGAGAAATTGACGGATGTGTGGGATGAAAATATCAAACATAGCCAAGTAAGTTGCCTAGAGTATATTTAGTTTTATGTTAAAGTTAACTCAGTGTTACTTTTGTGTTTCCAATGTATTGTTTCTTGCATTATTTGTTAACCATTTGAATTTTTTTTTCATTAATTATTTTAATCAAATTATTTAAAATATGGATATAAACCACACTTAAATTTTTCTTTGGTGGATAATTCGATAATGTAAAATTTTTCATATTGAAATGATATATTTGACCTATTCCGCTAAAACCGGAATTTCGGATAAACACGATTTGGATAATTGAGTTTTCAGTATCATAGTTAAATTTCGTGTTGGTCCATTTTTTGTGCCATTGTGGCGTTGTGCACCCTCACCACCCACAGGACAGGTTGCGGGCCCGTCGCTGCTTCCCCGTTTCTCGTTCGGGCTGAGCCTGGCCGTTCTCTGGGGAGGGTGAGTTTCTGCGTATAAAAACAAAACTACTCGATGGATTTTGATTAATGAGGTGTTTGTGGATTTGTCTTAGAGTCACGAGTAAAATTAGTGAATGGCATAAATGAAAAACCAATATGGTGGTCGCTACATGCCAATATATCAATATTTTATGCGAGTGAGTGAGTTGTGAGTTTCTACATATAAAAACAAAACTACTCGATGGATTTTGATAAATGAGGTGTCTATAGTCTTAGAGACCTGACCAATACTGTCTAATGGCATCAATGAAAAACTAGTATAGCGGATGCTACATGAACGCTGATGCTACACGATGCTATCCGATGAGGTGTCAACGGATCCGTCGAAGAGTACCGAGTGACACGTGTTACACGGCATCAATAAAAACCAAAACTGCGGACGCTATATACCAGTATATAAAGATTGTGCATACAAAAACAAGACTCGGTGGATTTTGATGAATGAGGTGTTTATTAGATTTTCCCATTTGATTTTTCTAAAATTTGGACGGATGATGTTTCACAATTAGTAAAAAAAACCTACGTAGACCTTGTCAGTTCGAATTTTTTCTTTTCCAACGAGTTAATCTTTCTGAATTCGGACGGCCAATAATCAATCAGCGCCGACATGTGTAAATGGAAAGCCTGCTCATGTTTTGGGGTAAAAATATACATGGTTGCCAAGTTACGCTAAGTTTTAAAAATGTTGATTAGTAAACTTTATAGGCTATTTAAAATTCTGAACTCTAGTGGAATTGGTAACCTTCCACCATGACTCAATGGTGATTTTGGAAGATGGTCTACCATTTGAGTTGTAATTGACCATGACCAGGAGTCGATTTGAATCCTTTGACTTAAAAGTGAACTATAACTATACTTCATAAATAAAGTCATTTTGCAGGATGCGATGGTGGTACAGTGGTGAGCATAGCTGCCTTCCAAGCATTCGACCTGGGTTTGATACCTAGCCATGATGATTTTTTTTTGTTAAATATTTTTTTAATCTTTAAATGTGAAGCACCAACATTTTTTTTAAAAACACGAACGGCAAACCGTCTGATCTTATTTCATTTTTCATGCACGGATGAAAATCGCATGGGTCCTTATTGTGCTTTAGTGTATAAAGTATCACTGCTTATGCTGTTAATTAAAAACCAATATTGCAAACGCTATATGCCAGTATATAAAGAATATGCTTAAAAAGGATTTGTAATGTACTTGTTCGAATAAGGTAAAATATGTCACTTCAATATAAAATTTGATACATTCTCGAAAAACCATTGACATTATCAATAGCTGTGGATAATTTATCAAACAAATGATTGTAAGTTAATATTGCATATACCTGTAAATGTTGTTCATTAAATATTCACTTTTTTTTTTAACTTTTACAATGTGATGGTTTTTTTTAATACCAAACTGAGCATATACATTAAAATTCCAGATTATTCGAATTTTTGTGTATTCGAAATGAGCTTGGTCCCATCACATTCGGATAATCGAGTTTATAGTGTAGCCTACGCTTATCAAAATAACACCAAACAATCATTTTTTTCTTTTGTTACCAGCAGTTAACAATTGAAGTTTTAGAAATAAAATTTAGAATTAGTGCCAGGTGATAGAATAACGTTGCGTGTTCAACATGAACATGCAACGTTAATCTACAACACTGGCAGTCGACAAAACAGGTTGCTCTACGTAGGTACATGATTATATTTGTCTGTTTTTTGTTTTTTTTAATTACTTGAGGTTCTCGGTCAGGATCATTGGAAAAGTAAAACAATAAACATCTTTCCTTTCCAAATGTTCAACTTTTCATGATACTGTATTTCCAATACTAGTTGCGAGTAACTATCGCGCTATCTATTATCGTGTAAACAACATGTATGCACTCGTCGTCTGCTTATGGTCGTCAATACTTGACGTGTCCATGATGGTTGACATGTACACGATAGCTGATATGATACGCAATCACCATGTAATTGGTGCTCTTAATATTAATAACTTTCATGACATTTTCTATCAATTTAATATACAATCGTATAAATGAGGCTTTAACTTGCTCAAGATGCATGTTGAATATGATGTACACTGTATAGTGTAGAGTAACATTGTTAAACTCACCAGTTCAGGTGGCTTTACAGCAGGTTTTAACACTCCAAAGTGGTTTAGCCACAGTTACCTGGAAAAATATAACTTTCAATATATGATTTAAAATGATTAAAAAAATCCTCATCTCGGCTTGAGATATCGAAATGGAGATATCTTGTGTATGTCCAGACACTCTAACCAGAGCTACTGGGACTAAAAATGCTTAATTAACACTACTGTACTATAAATGTAAGCATATGTTGTTACTAGCTGTAAGCCCGTGCTCCTAAAAGAAATTAAAAAAAAAAAATAGACATTCCTTTATCAGGAATGGAACTGGCTATCTTCAGCTAATGAACTCCACCGCTCTAACCAATGAACCACTTGACCTAACATAGTAATGCCTTCTATATAAGTTGCTAAATGTGTTGTTTAGCCTCCTTCCCTATTTTGGGGCTGAAAAGGGGGGGGGGGATAAAAACCTAAACATTTTCACCCCTGGACATAGGGGATTAACCTTTCCGAGTTTGGTTCCAATCAGTCCAGCAGTTTAGGAGCCATATTGGTGTGCACAAACTAATGACCTTCTTTATTGTACAAATACCGTATTTTCAATTTAAAGGTACTTAAATTGAACCCAAAAAAAATTTTCGCTTGCGGCGCATTTTTTTTGGTTCTTCAGATATTGAAGAGGTTCCGTATTATTGCAGAAATTTATAAAAAAGGTTTCGTCACTAATTGGGAAACACTGCAGTAGACTATGAATAATAATCATAAACTGAATTAAAAGTTGTTTATTTTTATTAATTTTATTGTAATTTTCTTTCAGTATGCTGCAGCAAAGGATAATTTAACACAAATATTCAATGTTCCCATTGATGTGAAAAAGGCAGAGACTTGGATAAGTGATGGCAAATTACTTGAAGCTCACTACTGGTAATTATATTTTAACACTCACTTTTATTTACTGAAAGGCCCTTTTGTTCACATGGCCTTACATATCATGATTTTCTCAATTCCTGCTTAATCGCGAAAATTATTGCCTCAAAATATTCTAAGTATAATCTATATAACTAAGATTCTTGAGTGATGACTGTGTCGTCAACATCAATGTCAAACTCAATATAATTGAGTTGGTCTTTGTTCTCTTCTACTACATCTACATTGGTATGCATCGTATCCTAAATTTGACCATGAATGAAACTAAACTGTACTATTTTTGGGTTAACTGTCGCTTGCGACAGGAGTGGCACACTAGTAATGGTCTGAAATCATTGACCTTGATGCCCCCCTCTTATTGTCATTTTAAGGCGAATTTCATTTTAAACATTACATTCATATTCTACTCGAAAAGCTCTAAATGGATAATACAACCCCCGACAAAAAATATTTGAACATGTTCATTCGTATCACACAAGTCAAATTTCAAACACTGTAATTTAAAAAAAAAATGCTTTCAATATTAAAGTAAACTACACGTTTTGTAGACCTGTTTAATAGCAGTATATTACAAAAAATTGAACCTTTAAATCAATTATTAAGGATGGGAGATATTTTTTTTGGAACACTCCATTGAAAATAAGTATTTGAACACACATGCAATTGGAAAAAAAAATATTCAAACATGAGCACAAATTGCATTGTTATTGTAATTATATTACATAAAAAAACTTCCAGATAGTAGAGAAACGAGTATTATCTTATTTTCCAAATAAGATTAAGTCAAAGTTGATGGAAATGTTGGGTATTTCTGCAAAACATCAGGCCTACCTGTTAAATGATACAGCACATATTAAATAGCAGAATGAACTGTAAAACTCTATGAAGGTAAAACCCAAAGAGAAGTCTCATTGTGTGGGATGTGAAATGTCAATTGGGAACTACACTTGAAAAAAATTTCAACACGCTGAAAGCATTAACAACCGTCCGAGAACTTGTAGATGAAAAAAAACTAGCTAAAAAACGTTCATTTGACAATTCATTAGACAGACTCATTGAAAAGAAGATGCTTAAAAATAGGAGTTTTTGTTTAAATAATTGAACATTGAGTGGGAAAAGTGCCCAATGAATGTTTTTGTCTTACAGTCAGAAATTGGTTTTCTGAGATAAGATTTTCATTCTGCCAAGCAAAGACAAAACTATTCATGACCAAACGAAACAATACGTTTGTTTGCAATAGGCCAAACTATACAAACAATGGAATATATATGATTGGAAAAAGGTTATTTGGTCAGATAAAAGTCGAATTTGGTTGGTTGCGATGATGATGCAGGAAAATTTATTTGGTGGCAAGCATTATTGAAAACACCTCTGAGAGGTGTTTTCGACGATTGCTTGATGCTTGCATTCAGTGAAATTTTCCACCGATTGATGGTTTGGGATTGTAAGTCATCTGAAGGAACTTGACAAATGTGTGTTGTCAAAGGGGGGGGGGGCAACATTAATTTGTTATTAATTATGTAATTATTAATTAATTATTTTTTCCAATCACGTGTGTTCGAATACTTATTTACAATGTGTTCCAAAAAAAACATCTTCCGCCCTTAATAATTTATTTAGATGTTAATTTTTTTTGTAATATACAGCTATTAAACAGGTCTACAAAACGAGTAGTTCACTTTGATATTGCAAGCATTTCTTTTAAAACTAGTGTTTGACAGTTGACTTGTGTGATACGAATGAGTGTGTTCGAATACTTTCTGTCAGGGGTTGTACCCTACACACCTGGCTAGAAAACTATTTTTTTTTTCGATCCCCTTTAAATGTTTTTGTTAAGGGTTTTATTTTAAAAAAATTCTCTACCCTAAAGTACATAATGGACAACCAAGCAAACCAACTCCTAAGATCAAAAACCAAAAAAGGTGCCTTCCTCTGACTGATCGGTTAAGCCAAAAACAATCACTAAAACTCTTCACACACTAACGTTTCGTTTCATTTAGAAACTTGATCACAGTGCAGTGATAAACAAAAACAAAAAACACACTCAAAAGACATCACAATTACAAAAGTCGCTCCAAAAATCAATTGACTTTCAAATTCAAACTACCAAAACCACACCAACACGAGTGGTGTGGTTGTGGTTACTCTCTCTACACGCCCACCAAACCAACACAACACTTAGCAGAGAAAAACACTAAGAACTAACCCAAACAAAACCAAATGCAAAAACACCAACTAACAAAAAATTAAATTAAGCAAAACCAGAAAAAAATAAAATAAAAGATTTTTTTTGGTGTTGCTTGGTTTTTTCTCTGCTAGGTGTTGTGTTGGTTTGGTGGGTGCGTGGGAAAGAGTGGCTTGTGTTGGTGTGGTTTTGGTGAAGTTTTAATTTGGGAGTTGGTTGATTTTTGGAGTGGCTTTTGTAGTCGTGTTGTCTTTTGTGTGTGTGTTTTTTTGTTTTTTTTGTTTTTGTGTATCACTGCACTATGATCAAGTTTCTAAATGAAATGAAACATTTGTGTGTGAAGAATTTTAGTGGTTGTTTTTGGCCTAGTCAGTCAGTAAGACATCTTTTTAGTTTTTGATCTTAGGAGGTGGTTTGCTTGGTTGTCTTTGGGTTTTTTTGTTTTACACGTCATAACGTTTCTATCCACTGTCAAATTTATTCTCTCCAAACTGATTGTAGTGATGTCAGACTAGGTGTTGGCTGGTGTTGCTTCAAACAATGTGCGAACTCTCTTTCAAACATTTTTTTTGTTGTTGTGGTTTTTTTCACATCATCACCAATCACGAAGCTGTTGATGGTCACATGGTACATACAGAGTGCCAAAACATTGTGAAGTTTGTTCATTGTTGACCATTTTATTGTACAAATCGAAAGTTTGTAGTTATTATGAACGTAAAAGATGAACAGATAAAGCAGCTTACATACAACTCTCTTCACTGGTTATAGTCTACTTGATGATTGCCCTGGTGTAACATATGCCACCTAGCGGCAGCGTGTGTTAGCTTTGTAAACATACGCCGCATAGCGGCGACGTATGCTTCTCGTAGATATCATTGTTTACTCTGGTTGCTATAGTAGACCTGCGTGGATTTAGAACGTGGTGCATACTCAAGAGAATTATATTAATAAAGATAAACAGCATATTGACTATAGTCACATGCCATTTGATGGCCTTGATGCGAGTAATGACAAGAAACTTTTTTTATGGTCAAATTATCCGAACTTTTTGGTAGCACCTTGTATATCAGCGTAAACTTTTTTGTGCTTTCTAACTTTTAACATGTTAGTCACACTGACAGTGACATGTTTATGTTGTTTAAATCAGCTAAAAAAGTTCATGAGTGCAGGACAGGGTTATTTATTAGCTTCAAAAAAGAATGTTTGAGACATATTGCACACAAATTTGTTCTTCATGCATAGCAACCGCCAGTGGTGGATTTTGAACAAACTTTGGGGGAGGGGAGCTTCACCTGAAAGTTTATGATGAATATGTCGGTCTAAAAATTACGGAACTCCAAATGAGTGTTTTGAGTGTAGAGATGCAAAAAATGCACAATTCAGCTTTTTTTTTTGCCTCTTTATTTTCCATGAAAATATCCAACCAGTACTAAACAACTAAACAATTTCTGGAGGGGATTTCAAGGATTAGGGGGATTTCAACCCCCTAATCCTCCTCATAAATTTGCTAGTGGTAGCAGCAATTTTTTATTTCTTTTGATAATTTTGAGTTTGGTTGATCAGCTGCAACTTCGTTTATTAACAAAGTTGTTTCTTTTTTACAGTTTATCGCATTTAGAAAACTCACGTAATGAATTACTATTGGAGATGCACAAGATGCCAAAAAAAAGTCCCACAGATAGCTCTGTAAGTATGTTATTTATTTTCTTTTCTTACTTTGGACACCTTGTTTGTTTATTTTTTTCTTTAGTTTTGATTATGATGCAAAACAGTAAATAATAGCTAATTGCACTTGGCAAATTGCAAGCAAGATTGCAATGATTGGTCTGATTACAATCTGCTCTGCTTTTCTGCTACTGTGGAGATAAGACTTTTCTTCAGTACAAGTTTATAAAGGGAAGAGATCTAATGTAATAACTGAAAACTATTTTGAATTTGACAGATGCTTAAGCAGTATTTTGCAGAAGTTGCTAATGTATCGGATTTATTAGCAAAACAACTTTGGCTAATATTGAAGCGCACTCTTAATATAATACGAAAAGAACCTGCAATCATTGTAACTGTTCTACGAATTATTGAAAGAGAAGAAAAGGCAGATATTAGAGCAATGCTGACTCATAAGGCTACTGGGTTTCTACCACCGGGACGCCCTAAGCAGTGGCGACAGAAAGCATTTTTGGTTTTAGAAGAGACTGTCAACGAAAGGTAAAATTTCTTATTATCTGGGGTACACTTTCTTTAATTACAATGCTCAAGACTACATTTTTTTGGCCTGATACCTTGTGGGTGGGTAGCAGTAATCCTATCAGGCAACATATCGGGCGTCTATCACATGATGCAGTTTTTTCTGGAACTTTTTGCTTGCGCAATACTTGCTCTTTTTCGGATACCCTACATGCCTTAGAAGTTTGTAACAAAGGTCCTGAAACACGTCTGTTTGCTGATGTCGTCTATTCTATGTTGTATTCAGTTTATTATAACTATCATTTATTTAATGTTATACGAGGGAGAATCAGACAGTAATTGAGTAAATTTTTCACAGCAAAACTGTCATTTATTTGCAAAAAATTGTTATATACACTTTGATCGGTGAACATTGGACTACTACTCAACATAACAACCATTAACGTTGATATATTTGTCGCAATGTGATACCAACTTTTTGATGCCCATAGTGTAGAATTCGTTCGGCTGGGAGCGAAGCCATGGTACGCACAGTTGTTTTTACCTCACTGTCGTTCACGAAGCGTGTGTCAGCAAGGTGTTGTGTTAGAGGTCCGAACAAGTGAAAGTCAGAGGATGTCAGATTAGGACTGTAGGCTGTAGGACTTTCCACTTCCAGGACTAAAGTTTTTGCGACACTAATGCAGCAACATGGGGACAACAGTCTGAATCTCCACAATTGTGAACGTCTCCACCGTACCCGCCAGTTCAGAACAGCTGTAGCTCAATACATAACGCGTAACTGCCTGCCATTTCAGGGGGGAGTGGAGAATTACATGCTGTTCAAAATGTATATAGCGATTTTTTAAAATAAATTACAATTTTTCTGTAAAAAATTTACTCAATTACTTTCTGATTCTCCCTCGTAAATGATATAATGGTGTAGGCCCATTGATTATATACTGAAACTCAAGTTAACATTAACGTTTGTTAACTAATCCACCCAAGTAGCTTGATTTATGTGATATTTTGAATTTAGTGTGCACATCAGGATCATTACTTTCATCGTCTTGGTTAGTAGTTTATTTTATGCACCAAACTCGGCATTTAACACATATCAGAATCTCGATGAACATTACATTCAGAGCTGGGCACCAATTCGTTAATCATTAATTAACGAAGTTAACAAAGTGGTTAACAATTCAACTTTACGTTAACTTTGAAAATTGTTAACAGACTCATCAACTTACGTTCAATTTTGCGTTAACTCAAATATGCAGTTTTGTTGAATCACCGCCAGCAATAATGATTGCTCCCACCAATCCGTCAATCAAAGTTCGTGTGATGTTCGGATTCAGTATATGCACTATGCACATCAGTTAAGAAATACACGTTAGAAATTGTTTTTTCAGTTGTCCAGTTGTTGATTTTATAGTTCAGTGGTTCCTAACCTGTTTTTGACTACGGCACCCTAAAAAGTTTTCAAAAACATCACGGCACGTTAGTAATATTTAAAATATAATTCACGGCATCTCTTTTATTGTAAAAAAGCACTTGTGAAAAAAGTCCTATACTGGAAGCTTCCAGAACTTTCTTTCTACCTTCGAAAGAAAGAATCATGTGATGTTCTTATAACTGGTGAGGAAGGTTTTGTATTTTTTTAATAGGATAATGCATTATTAATTATCATATACAAAATTATTATATACTGTACATATATTAATAATTATATAACTATTACCACAGTATTTATTTATTTATTATAACCACATTTGTAGCGAGTATTCAACAATTTTGTTGGATTTCACGTATGGCTCAATCCTCGGACTTAACCACTCTTGAAAACAGTGCCACTTAGCGGGTGGGACGTGCAACCTCTGTAATTCTTAGCATGAACTGCCTAACCTGTATAGAAATAATCTTGCCATCAGTGAGAAGTGATTTTTTATTTTTTAAATTTTGTCTCTTGTTTTTCAAAAATGATTATCAATGTAAGGAGTGAAAGTAAGTATTCTATGTTAACCTAAAAAAAAAAACATAAAGAAGTTAGTACATGTGTTTTAGTACATGTGTCTTGTTCATGTGCAAAAAGAAACCAATCAATATAGCAGACATTGCAGTTCATAAAAGCATTAATTTCAACATTTATCATGAATTTATGATTGAATTTTTTAATGAAATGACTATTATGCATATTTTGTTGACAGGATTGAAGGGAATCAGATTGAAGAGCGAAAAGATAACAATATGTGGCTCGTTCGTCATTTAGAAATCACACGGCAAATATTCCTGAATGATATGAAAGTAATCAAGGTAACTATATTTATTTTTGATAATTAATAACATTCTAGGATGTCTTCTTGGAGCGTGCAGAACGGAACAATGATGGTCAAATGATACAATTGTCTTTTACTTTGATTTTCATTACGATTTTGATGCATCCCACCATTGGCATGGCATTTTTCTTGATTGCAACTGAGATAATGCCATGTCATTGGTGGGTTGCTTCAAAATCATAATGAAAATCACAGTAAAAGTCGAATCGTGTCATTTGACCATAAGATTTAGTGTCATTCAGTAAGACTTCAAATGTGAAATTTACTCTGTTGCTATTTTTCCTCTTCTCAACATTGAAAGGCCATCTATTTTTGCTATTTTTTCTAATAGCTTTGCAATAGTAATCAACAGCAGTACCCTAAGTTATAATTCTATAGAAATTTTTGCTATATTCACTGGACTGAATTTAAGTACAGTATGTTACAAAGTATTGATTGCAGGCGTTCTGTGGGATGCTAGACATTTTTTTTTGACATTCCATAGAATGTCTGAATTCTATACTTTGCTGATAACATGTATTGGAAACATTGAATATCATTGCTCGGCACCAGAATGCACTAATTTAAAAATTTTGCTTTTGAGAAACAGACTATAAGTTTGGGTCCTTATTCCTCACGATTGTCGTACAATTTTATATTGTATAGAAATATTTCTCTTGTATTTATGACAGTGCTATTTACCAATCGAAAGATCGTGTAAACAACATACTGTGAAAAAATAGTTTGAAATTTTTTTTTTTTTTCACATTTTATGACTTGGTGCTTTCTGCTTTAGAGCTAACAATATAAAATGTCATGAATGTTTTTACAAAATTAAGTAAAAAATTTAAAAAAAGTGTTTTGCCTTAAGTTACTGACTGGGTAGTTTACTCTTTTACACAAAAATGACGTTTTTGTCTCTTGCCTAGAGGCTTTCTTAAGTTAAAAAGGAAAAAATAGAAAAAAGAAAAAAAAAACCTTTGGAGAGAGGCTTGGAATAGCTGTAATCAGCTTTCCACACCAAAACCACTCTTCGTGGTGGTTTTGGTGTGAAAAAGAGAATGTTTTTGTTTTCGATTTTAATTAATTTTTTCATGAGGTCATAACAAATGCACATAAGTTTGTAGTCATAATTATTTATACAGTGAGTCCTGGTATCCGAGGAGGTTTGGTTCCAGAAACTTCGCTGGTTCCGATACAAAATTCTGCGTATGCTCAAGTTCCTTATACAGATGACATAGTATTTTTATATAAACTACACACAACATATCCTTTCACATAATTTAAATAATCTCTACAATATAAATTCTGTATAAATAGTTGTTGAAATGTTTTATTTAGGAGAATATAAGGTCATTATCATGAAACATTTTGAAAGTTCTATATTTTTCTTGATACCGATATCTATACTATAAAGACTTGATTAGTTTGTGTGCAGCAATAAGGCTCCTAAACTGCTGGATCGATTGGAACCAAACTCGGAAGGGTTAATCCCCTATGTCCAGGGGTGAAAATGCTTCTTTTCATTCTTCTATTTTCAGCCCCAATATTGGGGGGGGGGGCTAAACATCACATTTAGCAACTTATATAGATTATGTTAGGTCAAGTGGTCCATTGGTTAGAGTGGTGGTGTTCATAAGCTGAAGGTGGTAGCAAGTTCGATTCTCGATGAGGGAACGTTTATTATTTTTTTTTAGAATTTATTTTCCGTGCGGAGCACTGGCTTACAGCTAGTATTGATTTTTTTATCTATGGATAAGAAGGTGGCCCACTGTACTATAAAATTGGTAAACAAAAGTTCAAATGAAGCTAAGGTAATTGTCACAGATCAAGCTCATGGGCCCATATTATCACACATTGGTGTATTAAATTTAGCACATGCATAGTGATTGTTATTTCAGATGTGATTAAGTTATGAATTTTATAATTTTTCAGACACTTTGTAGACCATGTTTTCCCCCATCTTATGATACTTCAAACAAGTTCTTGAAGATGTACCATGAATGTCTACAAAAACATGTAAGTACTACTAAATATTTTTAGTCATTTGGAGAAACCTATAAGTTTCTCCAATATTGGTGCAATACCAATTGGTTGCACCAATATTGCAATATTTGTTTATTAGCTTAATAATAAGCTTAAAAATTGCAGTGTTAAAATTCAATAAAAATTTCATGAATAAGCTTAGTTAACAGGTTTAACTGTTAAATTACTGGTACTAACATTTTGCTAAAATTGAAATATTGTATCTATATATTAGTTTTGGAAATGTGTGTCCAATATAACACTGTTACATTGTTAGATTTTTACATCGTTGTGTAACTTGCCAGGTAAGGGTTACTAAGAACACATTTATCAGATTGCATTGTTAAGGGCAGCTGTCACAGGGAAAATTTCACGAGCAGTTGATAGCAATTTATTGCTCCGTGATGTCACGGTGATGTTACTTCCGCCCGAAACTTGATCTTGCTCACTAAATTGCTCGAATTGCTCAAACTGTGGCGAGCCACAGAATATTGACAACTTGCTTTTGATTCAACCAATCAAAACTTAGTTTGTTATCAAGTGGTGATGAAAAGAAGTTGCCTTGATAAAAGGATAACATGGCTGCTACACCACACTGTCAGGTGGACTATCATTACGGATTTGCGTTCATTCATGGTCAATTTGAAATCTCAGGTGATTTTTTAAATCAATTTGTAAAATAGATGAAACTCAAGACCAACATTTTTGTAGCATTGGGTTATTTTGGATTTTTGAGTCAGCATTAATTGTACTATTGTGTCCATGCAACTACCTTGTGTGCACACAGGGATATTAAAATTATTTTACAAAACATTTCATGAATGATTTTGATTCCATAAAATGATTCAAGGGTCATTAATTAATCATAAATGTGATAGTTGTTTTGGTTTTTTTTTTAAACCTTTATGAATGTAATTGCATGGGTTCTATCAAATACATGCCCTCCATTTATGCCGTCTTCATATTTTTGTTTTGTGAATAGTAATTTCTATTGATGAATACATAATACAGTAAATTGCAGTTATAAATTTTCTACCATAGAACGTTTTTCATTTAAGCACTGTTTAGTGGAACCAATTACTAGCGGAATGGAGGGATTAATGTTCAGCACAGTGAAGGGCACCAACTACTTTAAAAGTAATTTAACTACAGTTTTTAACTAGTAAATAAAGTAAGGTAATCTCGGAGTTTACGCGGCAAAATGGCGGCCTTTCAGTTTCGTAATTCCTAACCTAACCCCTTCAAAATAAACCCATAATCAAGTACAAACAAATAGTAATAAAAAAAAATTGAAATATTAATTATTATTTAATTAATATTAAATATTAATTTTTAATTTTTAATTATTAATTTAATATTATTTTTTTTAAGTTTTTAATTATTAAATAATTTAACGTTAGCTCCACACTTATCACTGTACATGCATTGCTGCCATTTAGCCACGTAAACTCCCAAGTTTTCCTAAAGTAATTATAACTACTGGTTAACTAGAATTTTGTAAAAGGTAGTTACAGTTACTTTTCTAATTACTTTACAGTAGTTGAGTAATTGTAACTACTTTTCTCAACTATTTCTCCACTGTTAAAAACACCTGAAATAATTGTTACATCATAAATCCAAAAAAAGTTTATGGTTGTGGTAAGTTTAATGAATTTATGTGTTAGAGAATTTTCTGATTGCTAATACTACCATATCAGTTACGAATGATTACACAAAAACTGAATCATGGAGGAAAAACAGTTACTGATTGTAACAATGGTATAACTAGAAACAACAATAAAGCCTCATACAAACTTAGTTAACTGATAAATACTAAAATAATTTAAATAAAATATATTACTGTAACATTGTCACCAATTCTAGTTTCAAAACAAGCAGCATAAAAAATGCAATGGTTCCCTCACTTCCAAACATGCGAGTTGAGGTGTGAGAGGTAAGGAACAACTAAAACATTTAACTATAATATTGAATTGAGTTTTCACTTAAAGTGAATTAAGAAACTGCTTGGCCAGGTGTACGGGAAAGCAGTGAGAATTGTGGACAAACTGGAAAATAAAGTGAAGTTGTCTTCTCAGCTTTTTGGGAAGAAAATGTAGATGGGAAGTACCAATAATTGAAAAGATAAATGGCCATAACGGGTGTGAAATTATGTGAAGAAAATGTAGATGGGAAGGAGAAAATAATTGAAAAGATAAATGGCCATAACGGGTGTGAAATTATGTGAAGAAAATGTAGACGGGAAGGAGAAAATAATTGAAAAGATAAATGGCCACAACGGGTGTGAAATTATGTTTATTTCCAAGTTGACAGACATAACAAAACTAAAAATTAAGTGAAAAGTGATATAAAATTTGCTCCTTCTTCCAATCTGCTGGTGAATTGTATTGTATTAACATTTGTATTGCATTTAATTTTTTTATTTTTTGTTTTTGTTTCTTGTTTGTGTTTATTGTTTTGTGTTTTGGTCTTTCATATTCTTGAATTGTTTGGTATAGGCTCTAATGTGTCTTGGATGTTACATTAGGAATACCTTTTTACAAGCTTCAATGACTTATGTTTGTATGTTTCATTTTTTGTATTATCACATT
>JAQIWH010004275.1:0-17426 GCA_034695005.1 Cryptops parisi | reverse complement strand
ATGACATAGCTATAAAGCCAGTCGGTGCCCTCGTTAAACTCCAAGTACCTACCTACCTATCCTGTTGGAGACATCCAGGTCGCGTTAATTACGTCTTTTACGGTATGTAAAGAGCGGTTTTTACCTGGCAAGGTGTTGCTGACGCTCCGAACTACTTTTTTAAAACTCTCGATTTGGGTTAGCATACAATCAGTTAACGAGATACAAAAAACTGTTAGCGCTCACTGTTGGTAAAATACAGAACTTCACACGTGGTTCAATCTTGGACGGACACTCAATAGTGTTCGTCTAAGGTTCAATGTAAAACATGTTAATAAATAACGCTGTTAGTGTTCACTGTTGGTAAAATACAGAAAATTAAACAACGCTATTCGAATAAACGGTGCTTGAAAAACGGAGTTTGTATGTTTCTTTCTTTGTTTTGTCTGTCTTGCAAAATGGATGTTTGTCATTCCTGGCTTTTGTATGATTTCATTTGCATCAATTTCCCGGTCTTCGTCTTCACTTTCCTGCTCACCAGCCTAACTTTCGTCATCAACATCATTTTGAATTGTGAAACTTTAATTTTCCTCATTATTTTGTTCATTTTCGTCAACTTCCATTTGTTCATATATTATTTGTCTACTTTCCACTTTTTCGCTTTGTACTGCCCATTAACAGTAGCATCTTGTTTATCTTGCATTTACAATAGTTTACAAGTAATGGATTCATCATAATCTCCACATACTATGTTGTTTCCAATTATTTCAATCAAATTTCTTCCAACACAGCTTCATCAAATTTTATATTCCTTGTTTCTTTTCAGTGTTCGGAAAATCCACTCTATATGCTTTCCTGTGCTTCGAATAACCAATGAATATTCCCTTTTTCGCTCTTACATCAAATTTCTTCCGTCCTTGCGTCAACGTCTTCACATAGGCGTTTTACCCAAATGCAATCCAAATTGTTTCAAATGTTCAATAGTTGGTTGTTTCTTGGTCCATACTTGTAATGGTGTCAGCCATGTACGCTGAACTTGTATAAATTTCTCACAGACAGCTGTCTGTATGCATTCAACCCAAAAATGATGATATAACTCAAGAGTCGATCAGCATTGTTCTCACTGTATCCAAAATGTTCTACTTTTTTGTACCACTCCATTACTCTGCAGAGTATAAGCTGATGTATATTCATGCTTGATCCTTTCCCCTTTCCCACGTTTTTAGTTCTTTCGACACAAATTCTCCACCATTGTCACTTCTTATAAGAAGTAATTTCTTTTTGGTCTGGTTTTCCATAATTGTTGCTAGATTCATCAAACTTTTCGCTGTGTCATCCTTTCCTTTCAGTACACAGACAAACAATCTTCAGCCCCAATTGTCAACTATAGTAGTGAAATATCTGGCTCCTTCTAGCGATGTTGGTGTGAAGGATTCTACCACATCAACATGCCATAATTCCATAATGTCACTCGATTGTTAACTAGTTTGTGTTTTTTTCTGTCATTTATCCTATTTATCCTCGATCGTGTTTCAGAGGGTTCTCGCATTTCACTCTACTATACTTCAAAACTTGCTCGTTTTCCATCACTCTGATGAGTACAACATATGCCACTGAGTTCATGTTTTCCAATCTGTCCATTTCTTTTCACCAGCATCAAAACTGTCACTGTCTTGTATACCTCTTGGCAGTTCACTTGTCTCGGTTCACTGTCTCCCACAAATTCATGGAACGCAGTATTGCTTCTGTTTTTGTTCTTCGCAAGAAATAATTGTCGCCATCTATACTCTGCTAACTATGGACTTGTTTTCGATCTGAGCATATTCCTGTGCAGCTTAATCACCTAATACATGTCATGGTTTAAACCACCCACAAAAAGTAGTTCATTGTTATTTATATTTTAAATTGGCTACTTATATTAAATCAGATTTCAATATTTGTAACTAGAAATTAACCCCCGTGGTTGGTATGGCAACCACAGGGTGTCTAGATTCCTTACAGCTTATGTTTATGCAGTTTGTTCATTGTTGTAATTTAAATTTGCCAAATTAAAATAGCAACACGGAGCGTTAGTCACGTACGTCAGCGTTCCCCGCGTCAGCGTTCCTCCTAGACTATTATTATTATTATTATTAAGATTAGTTCTAAATCTAGTAATCAGACAATTTACGAGTAATCCGACACCCGCTGATCCGATGTATGTCGGATTACAGACTACTCTACTAGCATTATACTGTATATGCAGCAAATATAAGATATAACTTATAGCATATGCAGTACTGTATCTAGACATAAGCTACGTATACAAGGATACAAATACACTGGAATCTGGTTATTATAATCACGGATAATGTTATCAATTGGCTTTGTTATCATAATCAGTCGGTCTCAAAACACTATTTAATGTTTTTTTATCCTTTGCTTAATGATATCAGCCGGTTATTGTTATCAAAAAGTATTTGTGATCAGCATAACCGGATTCCACTGTACTCGTTATTTTGTACTTTTGGACAGAAAGATGTTTCACAATCATGAAAATTTACCATATTAAATCAGTTAGATATGAGTTTCAGCTAATTGTCGCACGAGAAAATCGATAACCTAAGCGCTTCTTAAACCACGCGATTCTGCAATAATACCTGAAAAACGTTTTGAAAGCCCAAAGTCATTTGAACAGTGGTCTATTTTAACCAACGTTAGAACATTCTAATTGCCGCAATGTGCGACTTATTCGACCCATGTACAGTACGCATTAATACCACACTAATACGCATTTAATACCTCACACTAATACCATTCTCGTTTCTCAGCCGACCCTCTCTAGAAAAGTCAACGTTCTCGTTTTCATTAAATTACGATCCTTGCACTCTTCACATTACGCAACACCACGGGATACTGTAGTTCAACTGTAGTCCATACATATCACATGTTAGTAGTCTATGGAAGCGAGGGCATGCCAGCAGGTTGTATCAGGAAGCAATTAAAAAAAGAAAAAAAAAGGGGGAATAACAGGGGGGTGGGTGATATTTTCCACTCTCGCCGTCATAATGTAACAACTTTTAGAGTGGGTAATCATAGTAATTATTTGTACCCAACTTCACATCCTAATTGACTCGTCTCCAGGAATTTCCGCCTCTTGTTGTTGCTTCCTTTCTCGTCACCAGTAGTATAACATGCCCCCTACCCCTCGCAACAAATCACGAGACGAGAATAAAACTTTCGACATAAGATATTTCATGTTCATCTAATTGTGTAAGCGCCTAGCCAACACAGCCAACCTGAAAACGTCGCTCTTTTGAAACACTAGTATTACCAACGTTCGCAGAATAACTGAGTGAAATATAAAATGACTGCGAAGTTCTTGACAACCGAGTGAAAAGGCAAAAGCATCTTCTCTTGCATCCAAAATACATATATTCCAGCTTCCATTGTGTGCTTTTAACGGGGAAGGGAGGGGGAGATGGAGAGATGGGTGGAATTTCACATTCATTTAACTTGTGTGCTTCTATGGCAACGAATTTCACCGTGAAAATGAAATCCACATCAACGTCCTACTTCATTTTCACGTACAGCTGAGGCGAGTAAAAATGCACTTTTCTAAGTTCAGTACAACGATATGACTAACCAACTGTTGTTTTTTGAGTGTAAGTAAACACATTTTTTACGCTTCATATTTGCTTCACTAGTGAGTTTGTTAGTTTGTGAATGAGCTGGATATTGAACGTGTACTACTATTTACAGGTGTTTATGATAATATATTGTATAGTGCAATGTGCCAAAAATTGCATAAAATGAGAACCGCATAAATCGAAACCCGCATAAGGCCAATGTAACAAAAAATGTACAAATCGAATCGAAAATTGCAGAAATCAAAAATGGAATTACTGTACTCAAAACTCGAATAAACTGAATATCACTAATAAATAAAAAATAAAATTTTATTTTATTTTTAATAAAATAAAAAATATCACATTACTCAAAGATCGTATTAATCTAGATTCGCATAAATCGAAATTCGTCTAAATTAAAATTCGCATAAATTTAAATTCGCATAAAGCGAAACTATATGAAGAGTATTCGTAAAAGCATTTTTAATGTATAGTACCGTACTTAAGTTATTGTATACTAGCCGAAGAAACCCGTGAACATATTCACCAGTTTCATTTATAAAATTATTTTTGTTATTATTTTTGTTGTTTTATTCCTTGCGTTCATAATGCATTGTGCGCCGCATCTTTGTAAGGCACGTATTAGTTTGGTCCCTCAGGATTGTTTTAAATTAAATAAATAAATAAATAAATAAAACTACACGATGTTATTGTCAGAAACTAGTGGTTTTCTTGATACCGGCAGTGTATAGAATTCAGGCATTTTATAGAATGCGTAGCCTATTTGGCAAAGTATGTCTTTTATAGTTATCTGGATTAGTTCAGTTAACGTTTTCTTTAAAAAAAAAATGTAAGCCTAAATTTATACCTAACCTAAATTTTTTGCTTAACCATTCCAATGTTACTTGCATACATTGTTTAAATCAGGTTTAGTTTGGTATTCTATTGAATATCTAGACATTCTATAAAAATATTGAATGTCTAGACATTCTATAAAAATGTCTGGATTCTATACATTGCCGGTATAATTAATATACCTACGAAAACTACTTATTTTCAGACAATAACAACGTGCAATTTTATATCTAGAAAAAAAAACACATTCTACTCAAGTAGTACTTACACCTATAACTTACTATATATGTTTCGAACTTGTATATTTTATTAATAAAGCCAGATTCACTCTATCTTCATATAGGTTGTTTTTTTTATATATATATATTTTGGAAGAATGTATGTAATAAACATCATGAATGCAGTTATTGTGCGGTTGTTTGATTGATGACTCAGGGAAAAGAGTACATACTTATTCCTCATGTCACCATAGTATTGATTTTTAGAGTAGATGATTTTTACCAGCATGACATGCAGAGTTTGCAGATGCCAACTTGCTAGTGAACATGTTTCGCGTTTTCGTTCGTATGCATGGAAACATATTGATCAACACCATTGATTAATGTCACCAACAAACATCATCAACAAAATGGTATATTATCGATCATCAACTTGTAATATATTTAAGAGTTTTGGTTTGTTTGTTTTTTTATTGCCTGTTGTTTTTTAATTTAAAAAATACAGTACAGCTAAATTATTTGTCAAGGTATTGACATTATTTCGTGAAGAAATTTTCACTAGAGCCTATAGCTCAGCGCCCTAATCATCCCTATTATAAGTGTATTTTTTCACTGGGCTTCTGTAGAATAATAGGACTACCTATGAATATTTTTAAACATTATATAAAATACTTTCACACTCGAAGTGTTTCTAAAAGTTATCAATATTTAAGCGGCATTTCACTCATATCGCAAAATATAAATCTCATATTTCTAGTTTACATTTTATACATACGATAATTTTTATTGTAAGTATAACACTAAGGCAGTTTAGAAAAATTAAATACCGTAAATAAAGTTTGTTAAAGAATTTTATAACTAAATTATACAGGGTGTGCACAATAAAATCTAAATAATTTAATCACATACAGTTTGAAAGAAAATACATATACTGTATAACCATAACTGAATTTGGAAATGGTAGTTAACATACTAAACTTTCATAAAAAAACATACGTCACTAAACTTCCACATGGGCGCCGCTAGTGGCGCGAAGGATGTCTAGGCGGTAATTTACTCTTACTCCATGTGTTCTGCAAAATTCCCCCATGTCCAAAAATTGCCAGAA
The DNA here is from genome assembly GCA_034695005.1 of Cryptops parisi. NCBI lineage: Eukaryota > Metazoa > Arthropoda > Chilopoda > Scolopendromorpha > Cryptopidae > Cryptops > Cryptops parisi. The sequence goes on along the minus strand of JAQIWH010004275.1, from coordinate 11,658 downwards.
ACGTTTGAAATTTTCAAATTAGAGTTAGAATGCCTCATATTTAAAATTTTTTAACAGTTCGAATTTTTCGAAACAAAGGTGAACGAAAAAAAAACACCTGTTTCTCATGCAATCCTTTATCAACCATCGCCTGTGCTTGGTCGCCCAGAGTCCACATTTTCGACAGTAACTGACTGCAATACCAATGTGGATCCGACACGTACAACAAAATTCCCACAAAAACTTGATTAGTTTCTGCTTCTGTTCCACCAAAAATCACATTTTGTATAACCTGATACTTATAAATAATGGAGTTTTCAATATTTAGATCTCATTGTGGACACCCTGTATAATAATTCATACAAATGTTGACTTGTTTAACTTAAGGTTTAAAGCGTGGTTGAGTGTATACGCGGCACTTTGGCTCTAGCCACCATGTGTTTCGAGCCCAAAGCATGGCGTATACGTCCTATTGAAAACTACCGTTTAACCATAAAAATATATTTAAAAACTAAAATTTCCAAAATAAATATTCAATTCAATATAAAAAATATAATAAAATTTATTGTCTATTCATAAAAAAAAACTATTTTTTTTGAAAAAATTAATATTACCGAATTAAAATAAAATGAAATCATAACCCAGCACGACAATCCCATTCATGTATTCGAACAACGCTTTGACGCTTGATATAAATAAAAAAAATACTTTAAAAATATATACAGTACTAGATACATAAATAAATTCAACTGTAAATAAATAAAATATATTTCTGTAAATCTAGATACAAAAAAAAAATAACAAAAATCACCAACAACAAAAAGTGCGACCAAATAAAAAAATCAATAGTGTAACAAGGCTAGAAAGCGCGTGGCTGGTGTTAATCAATGTCGACTTTACACGAACAGCATGTTAAAAATCTACACACACACACCACAACACACGTAGAAGAAAAAAATTCTCATATTGTGCATGCGAAGGGATGACAAAACCAACATTGTACAATATTCTCCCTTCCTCACACTCGACATGCTAGTTTTGCGAATTCGAGTACTGCACATCTCAACGACCGGTCATTAAAACTTATTGAATAACCCCCCCCCCTCCCTGGTATGTGTTCTGTTTTTATATATCATCGTGCTAATTCGGGCGCGAGAAAATTAAAGATTAGATTCGGAGAGGATATATATTTATATATATAGACACACTGTACAGACTGTATAGGAAACCTTATGCCGTCTTGTTATATAGCGTGAGGAGGAGTGTGAACTTTTGGAGCCTTTGAAAAAGCGGCAGGAAACGCCTCGTTACCTCAAGAGACGAAATTTAACGCAAAGCCACTCGAGCCGTGTTAATACTCAGGCCTAGGAGCTAGTTGCGTGACCAAAAGCGACAATAGAAATAGAAAGGACCCACCGGCTATACAGGCTCAAGTCATTATAGCTGTCTGTCATAGGATGGCAAGAACACTAGTGTGACCAAAAAAAAAATAACAGTTTTTTTTTGTTTTTACCAGTTTTTTTTTTATATACAGTATAACAAATAAGGTTGATGTTCATGTCAGTTGATTTAACCAGCTCAAAGTTTGATAGACCATTGCTAACGAGATCACTGTTTCGAGCATCTCGTTATCTCTCGAACAAACAGTTTTTATATATATATAAAAAAATGGGCGAAAAATTCATGACGGTATGTGTGTGTGTGGTTGGCAGGTGCTAAAAGTGATAACACTTTCGCGAGGTGTGAATCTGACAAAAATATTTTTTAAAAAAAAATTGAAATCCACGATCGATATTTATTTTTCTTTACCGTTGATCAAAAAACTTGAGTGATGATGAAAATTATGCTTTCACGTTTTTTTAAATGTGCGAAAAAGTCTTAAATGACAAGAAATGAAATTTCAACGTCACATTCTTCATTTTTTTTTCCACTTCTTTTCGATAACCAATAATAAGACATTGATGGCTGTCTATCAAAAGATTCCGAAATATAAGATTCTTAAAAAAAAAAACAACAATCTTGAATATCTACTATAATATAAAAGCCATGTGGGATCCTCTGTTCTGTCAAAAAATCACGCAAAAATCAGAAGACGTAGGAAACTGAAACTTGGTGGGCAATTAGATGACACCTCAAAAGGGTGCACCAGCCCATTGGCGACTCGAACTGATCTCTGTATCGTAGTCAGGTGGTATACATTTAATTTCCAAACAGCACGTGATGTTGTTTTAATTTAAAAGAAATAAAACCTTAAACCTAAACCGACCGTAACTGTAACGAATACGAGTTAAAACAACAAATACCGTAACTCTAACGAGTGTTGTAAAGCAACATGCGTTAAACAATGAATTGCATAATAAAAACAAAAAAATGTTCGTCATTTTTGACGGGCTATTTTCTACAGTAGTAGTAAAATAGAATCTTTTTACAAGCTTTCATTTAACTTGGCCTGACGTCTTAGACAGTTTTCAAAACGTTTTAATGTTTCAAATCGTGGATGTCATTTTTAACCAGGTACCGTGTGTCGCAGGGACTTGAAATTCGGTGCACAGATTAGTCCAGCGTGACAATTGAAACTACCAAATTTTGAGGAATCAATGTCGTGTCAATTTGGAGTTATTGGCACGTGAAAAGTAGTTTTTTTCAGGTAGAGTGTTGCTGATGCTTTAAACCACATGCTCGATTTCATGTTCGATTGTAAATAAACATACATATGCATAGTTTATTACATATATAGTTCATTATTGCGTGTAATACAGATTCATCAGAAGAAACACTTAACAATGAAAGGTGGAAATCACTCGATCCAAATGTTATTTCCGACAACTATACACATCTCAACTTTAACTAAAAATTCAGTCCACCAACTATTTTATTGTACAACAAAATATTTCTGATAAATCTTGTTTCGAAACTTGTTTGTTGGACATGTTTCGAGGCTTATTTTTCTGCTGAAATACGGCTGCGGCTTATTTTTTTTTCTGATCAAATACGGTTTGAAGCTTATTTTTTCCTCATATTAAATGTTTCAAAGCTTATTTTCCTCATTAACCATGTTTTGAAACTTATTTTCTCTCATCATCAATATTTCACCTGAGTTGAAATGCCGCTGATTATGAAAATAAGCCTCGAAACATGTTTAATCAGGAAAACGTTTGTTCGATAAATTGTTGATGAACTGGTTATTATTGGAAACAAATTTATACATGAAAAATACTAAAATGATGAACCGTACACTTTTAATTATCCAGCAGTTTTAAGATTCGCAATTCTCATTTAGCATTTAATCCATACCGAACTAGGTCAAAAAAGTTCAATTTGAGAAAACGATAATTTTAAGTATAGTATTTCCATAGCGTTGCATAGTATTCCGATTGGTTCAGAGTGCCGTGTAACTTTCACTAACTGTAACAAGTGAGTTAGTTCACTATGGTTTAACACGATTCAATTAAACATAACATCACGAGTATTGAAGTCAATTCTTCAACATACTGTTTTTTTAAACCCTATATTTTTCTTTTCAAATAACCTCTAATAAATAATGATAGATTCATGTATAAGTGGATCTGCACACTCCCATTACCCATGGTTCATTTGGAGTGAAATCTCATTAAATTAGTAAAAAATAAAAATAAAACGCAAACAAATCAACCTGCATAATCATATCGAATGAAAAATCAGCACAAATTAGGCTTTAGAAATATTTCAAGTTTCTCAATTGATTGGTAATCATTAGCTTGCTTTTCCACCAATTTTAACGAAAATATGGCTTAATGATTTCGATCAAACGACGAGGCTCGTAAACAACAACATCATCAACCACTTGTAAACAACATCCTTTTCCAATACTCATCAGCTAATTTCTCGAAACCATTTATAGGCACTATATCGAAGTTAATTTTCAAATAAAATATGATAAGCGAAACCATAAAGATGAGAGATAAAAGCACTTTTCGAAAATATCGTTAAGCAATTAAGACTAGAAGAATACTGGCAAAGAAGAAGAAGGAAAGAAAAAAACCGAAAAGAGAAAACCTAAGAAAAGAAGAAGAAAGAAAAAGTTAATGAAAGCTCAATGAAGATGGAAATGCTCGATTAAATTTCATTGGCGACTTTCAAAACCCATTTACGACATATCAAAGTAAGGTTGAAAAGCGAGCAGATTGGAGTCTAGTAGTTTGGCTTCGTTTCTCTCGGAACACAACGAGTTCCTAATCCATGGCGAAGACGTCGTAAAAGCTAAGATACGGACCTTCTTAATTGCAACACGAAATCGACAGAATCGTTAATCGATCGTCAATTCGGTCGCGCCTCTGTTACCACTGGGTGACCAACTGTGGCAGTGGCAGTGGTAGTAAAAAAGATAAAAATAAAAAATATATATATAAAAAAACTGATCGACTCTTTTTTTTTTACGCCCTGATCCCCACCAATTTCTTGGGAGCGTGATTCCAGGGGACGTTACTATTGATCTTTCCATCAGTCTTGGCTTCCAAATTGTCCTTTCACCACTCGCTTTTCTTCCCCCTCCGACATCTACCCCGACATCTAGTACACACTCCTAGTGTGAGTGTTGCCCACACACAGACACACAAATCTACAAATCAAAGCAATCTCCCTTCAGTGATTTTCCAGGACGATAACAAATGTGTTGGTTTTCACGCGCTCGAGCACAACACGTTACCAATGGAAACGATAGAATTGATGGTTGAAAAATATCAAGAACTTGTGTGGGAAAAAAACGACGAATAAGAAACCAAACATTATACAGTATATATATAAAATGTGTTTTTTTTAAAGCATTTTTTGGTATAATATACCGATTTTCCATAGAAATGATTCAGTTCGCCCGAAGATGGAGCTACAAACATAAGATTCTTAAAATGTTTACCCGCATTTGTCAGTTTTTAAGCGGATTCCGTTCACTAAAGAAATTGTTTCATTATTCCTTGTTTGTTTGTTTTTTCGATCATGTAAGATTTCAAAAATGATAATATACTGAACTTCGAGAATGAATATGGTAGCTAAAATAGATACCCCCTCTTCTGTCCCAAAATACATTTAATGTAAAGCTTTCCGATTATGGATAGTTGTAGAAAATAATAAGCTTCTATTGGCTTATAGTAATCTAAATGTGGTGCTCTTTCTCATATGTAAGTTACTTTTCGCAACTTACCATTTATTTGTTTTTTGAGACAGTGTCATGTTTATTTATTTTATTGCACGATCACAACTGGATCAAAAAACTATAGTTTATTATTATTATTATTTTTTTTTTATTTCGTCCCTTTGAGACAATCATGCATCACAAAAAAGTAGTAAATAACTTTAACAATTGATAAAAGATAACAACAGTCATATGTACACAACAAAAACAAAGAACAAGGAAAAAACAAATAAATGACAAATTGAATATGCATATTTACAATGAAGATGAAAATGTTTTAAAAATTATCAATAAAAAGAGTATAAATAAAACAATGAGTGACAAAAAAATAGACAAATTTATGTGATTAAACAGTTTGTTATTAAAAGTTGTCAAAAAAGATCAATAACATGCAAATTTACTGCACTTTTACGTATTGGGTAAAGAATGTCATGTCAAATGCATGCAATTGAAAATGACACTCGTTGTGTGACTGTAGTAATGAAAGTATGGCTTCAGTTTCAGCAAAGTATACTTCACATAGTAGACACACTAAATCAAAATAATCAACTGGCGAAGTGGAATATTACAGTTTTTGCCGCAACGAAAACTTGACAATCTACTTGAGTCTTAACTTTTAGATCATCTTTTCTAACAAATCAAAATCTCCATTACTCATACTAAGCATATGAGTAAATAAAACAATGCAACCTGTACAGAATATCTTTAGAATTTACGCAAATTACATAAATATTTAATTGTATTAACATACTGTGAGAAATGTATATAATATTTTGGGAAAAAAACAGCCAAGTGTATATACCATAACTTGCGACATAGACAGTATGAAAAAGTTCTCTTTTCGGTTCAACAGCTTGAAAATGTGCGTTTCGCACCGAGATTTGCTCGTTTTCAATGAAAAGACAAGCAAAAATTTTGCTTCACTAGTTCAACAGATAATTTATAAATACTGTACAAGTACTCATCAATTAATGTGAGGATTACACTTTGCGAAAACCTCGCATAAATCTAAAATCGCATATGTTCAGTTACATAAATATAAAACGACTCCACTACGAATAATTTCAACGTGAGTGTCAGCATTTGCACCACACGTGGCAAATACAATGTAACAGAAAAAAAAATAAGTTCAGAAGTGTTCATTCATATTTGCGCACCACTTATAGCGAAATTACTCGTCTATAAGAAGCATTTGAGAGGATTACTCTGATCACATATACCTAACTCATATAAAACGAGCATTTCCTGTACAAATCACAATATTGCGACAACAACACCTTATAAACTTTAAACAAAAAAGGAAAAAAAATTGTAAAATTTATTTCGATCAAAAAACTTTTCGACAAACCCATTTGAAAACGCATCGATTCCGTTAGCAACGGAGTCATATTCATACCCAATTAAAAGGACATTGGTTGAGAAAGCGCACCTTGCCAACTGCGCGCTAATTAAGTAACGTTTGCAATTTATGGCCAAGAGAACTGGTGATTTGCACCCAAGAAGAACACAATCGACCAAACTGTGATCGAAGCCAAGCACATTCGTACATTACACTGCGAACTCCATATGGGACCGAAATCGACCAATTAACAGTGTCTGCGATGTTGAAACTGGATCAATATAGCAGCACTGGTTTCATTGCGATTTTGCTTCAAACCCGTAGGCTATTCATCACTGCTACTTAATGAACCATTTGCTCAAATGTGGGACCCAACTCTGACCCCCCCTCCGCACTTCGAGATGTTATTTGCGATAGCTCTTTTTTTTATTTCCTTTCATTTTTAGTTAAAAGTTTTGAACTGACAGATAACCTTTCTTTCGTAGGAGTGGAGATGAGGTAATGAAACCTATTTAATTTTTATACGGTACAAATATACATACATATACACTTCTCACAATAATTGGAAGATATTTCAAAATGGTATGAAATATCCCCTAAGTGTGTGTGTATAGGCTATATATATATATATATATATACACACACATAGTATTAAGGGGTTCAACTGTATGAATGGAAGCAAGTGTTTCATTTCTCATTAATCATCATCGAGATAAAAAGTAATTAAATAGAAGTGGAGCAGAAAATGAGCAAGTTAATGATGCGCACAAACGCCCTTGATTGGTGAAACTAGTTTTCGATATTGCATATAAAAAAGTTGAAAGAAAATTTACTCGATACGTAATATACCCCCCCCCCCTTCCACCCGATATTCCGTATGTGGGTGGTGTAATGGGGTGATTAGGAAATTAGTGATTTATATACTGTATACGAATAATCCTCGGTTTATGCGAGAGTTACGTTTTCCGAAAACCTAGATTACAAAATCATATATACGGTATTCTCCTAAAATAGAAAAAATAAAACTTTATCAGACAAATTGCAGCGTAACAATCAACATTAGAGACCACCAAAACAATGCGGCATACACGTAATGATATAAAATAGGCAGGTGCAAAAACGTTCGTCCACTTATGCACCATCTCTCAAGTAATATACAAATACAAATCTCATAAAACTGAAAATTTCTCGCAAATAACGATCCATCTAGAAACATTCAGTACTACGAAATGCTTTCCTGTCATACATCGGTATCGCGATTGAAGCATCCTTTTTCCAGTTTATCATCTCATTCTTAGTTTTATTCAGCAAAAAACAGTTTACAGTCTTTCTCATTTTGAAATGTATAAAAAAAAATGAAACAGTCCAGTGAAAGCTTACTCAGAACTCAATTTCACGGTACTCTCGTTCTTACGGCACATTTCCGTATAATCATGACAACTTGGTTATAAATTAAGTAGTAGTAATAAGTAACTATATAATAACTCTTATAGTCTATTTTCTGTCTATTGTTCTGAGTCTGCTACTTAGTTTTCAACGTATTCTAATTCGTATCTAATTTTGTTCTAATTTCCATACCCGATAAATCGATATTTTTTTTAACTACCCCGGTACTAGCTACTGTCATTTCAAAGTCCGAAAAGCTCGTAAACCTATTAACTAAAAACAGGTCTACCTACTTGCTATCAACATTTCGTCCAAAACACTATCACAATTACACATAAAAGCTTTTGCTGATTAATTAAGCCTTCAATCCAATTTATTCGATGAAAACTAAACAAAACCTTTAATTAGTCCCCAATTCCTGGCAATCTAACGAGCTTTGCGGTTCGTTGATTGTTCCTAACAGAACCCTCACAACACATTCTATCAATGGCATCCATTTCCACACGCCACACTAAAACAACATTTTTCCTCCATCAACAGATTGAAAAACGACTCTATCATCGACGAACCTCGCCATACACACAACACAACATGACGCTAATCTGCACGTAACGTTAATCAGTGGTTATAGATTTCTATACACAACAAACTAAACGATTAACTCCATCTTTTATATCCATTTCGATTAACCTCATGTTGGGAGTAAAAGCTTTTCTGGATGGACGAATCCATCAAATTGAACAGGTCCGACTGGAACAATAACCATCTCTCTTTCTATCTATCTTATTATATTTTTTCTTCTTTTGGTTACCATTGAGACTAGTAGTACCAACTACTGTTGGTTTCTAATCTCAACAGATTCATTCATCACATTGGTGGAGAGGAAAAAAAAACCGAAATTGTCATCTTTTATCCCTCAACGCTTGGTCGACATGATGGAAAGGAGAAAATAGGCGATGAAAGGGCTTCGTTCCCTTAACACATCTCTTGCTTTTCACGTCTTCCTTTCATTGTTTCCGTTTCCGGGGAACCGACGAATGACAACCCCATCGAGCGAATAAAACTACCAACGACAAGTGAAATACCTAAACGCTTTCCAACCCGACAAACAAAAGCAAGTCTACTAATCGCTTCGCTGTTGTAGCCTAAAGATTTATGCCAACTTAAAAGGCAGGGAGTCCATAGACCATCTTAATCATTGACAAAAGAGAACACTACCAAAGATTCTACAATGACGTTTGGCTAAATTATTGTTTTAGAAATTCCGTGGTGAACTTTTGAACTTTTATTCATCCAGCAAATCTGTGCACGGATGCACATCACGAAAATAAATTTGGTAATGTATGCGAGTACGTGACGACTAAAAGAAAGAATGTAATACTATGTTAAAAGGAAAGTATAGAATGCTTGACCGGTTTTTGGCAAAGTATGATATTAGCATTGAAACAGTTACGTTAATTTTCAGATTTAAGAGTTTAAATCTAAGCCTACATTTAGACTTCTGTTTTTTAAAAAATATGTTGTAAATTTACCTAAACCAACCTCTAAAATATTTGTGTACTAGAAATAAACCCCGTGCTTGTTATGATAACCATGAGGTCTAGAAGTAAACCCCGTGTTTAGAACCGTGTTGCTTCGAATGCTGCTTGGCAACATTCGTTCTTGTTTTTGACTCATGTTGGTATGAATACGCACTCACACATATACTGTATGAAGTGGCGCAAAATAAGCTGAACCATTTGATTTCTCTGTAACTTAGAAACGAAATGAACTAAAGGGTAAAAGAAAGTATGATTTTTGGAAATGTTTTCTGTCTCAGACGTTTTTCTTTGGTTTAACTTCAAGGATAAAGTGTACGCCGATAACCTGTCGAACCATGGAGTTCATCTGGCGTGATCTGGCTGCATTATCTCCTGAAATTCTGGTAAATTAAATGAAAAATTGTGAAAAATGCACATTTTTTCCATTTAATGCTAAACTTATTTTGCACCACCCTGTATCTCTCTTCTATATTATAGTACCGGGTAGTTATATAGTATGTACTGTCATAGTAATATGTTATTTAATACTTTGCCAAAAAGAAGCTACTGAGTATTCTATATAATATCTGAATTTTATCTTTGCGGATAACATAGGTATTATAGTACATGGTGCATACACGGTTGAATGATCTACAACAATATGCCGAAAATTACGCCTGTCACAATAAACACTACTTTTTTACAAAAAAATAAACAATAACCACCGAGCCTATGTAATTTTAGTTCACCTTTGATGTTTGAAAATGAAAGAGGAAAAATTTTGAAATGGTTTTAATTTAGTTGTTTACCCGTTCACTTAATAAGTTCTCCATTTGTGTCAAAATCATGTTAAAATACGCTGGAGAAAAAGAAAAGTAAACCAAACCAATTTCAAGAGGTTCATCACGTATGTTCCTCCACACATTACAAAAAATAAATAACAATATACATATATAAATATATACGTAAAAACTGACACAATTTCTCCAATCTAATATTGAAACATAATTTGGAAGAGAAAAAAAAAAGAAATTCAATTGCTTTTGTTTCGACAGGAAATTAATACTCTTGCACGGTTAAACCTTTTTGAAGCAAATTAATATTGAAAGAAAAGGTAAGGTAACGAAGTTTCGTAAGAACAATGTTAAGTGTAAGAAGGAAGAGAAACGTTACAAACAAGAAGGGGAGAAAAAAAAAAGGATAAATAAAAACGGAAGAAAAAGGTTTGTCGTTCCATCCACTCAATTTCCCATGGGGTTCTTTCGAGCTGCTCTCTTGGTAATTGAAAAATCACAAAACTTGGAAAAATAAATACGAAAAATAAAAATAACGAAAACGCAGTTAGAGAATCCCTTTTGTCAAACTATTAAGTCACCAAAAAAAAAATCAAATGCTAATTTTTTTTTCAAATATGTTAAAATTATAATGTCACAAAGTATTTTCTTTTTTGTGGATTTTTTTTTTTTTTTACATTTATTCTCCAAATTTCGTATTTTTTTTAATGAGCTATAGATAATTTGGTAATGAGGTTGGTTCTAGTTGACTTTACTTGGTTGGGTTTTTTATTTTGTCTTTTTCGATGTTAACTGTGAACGTCGCTTATTTAAATTGATGTGCTACCGAAAATTCGCCAGCAAAGAAGAATGTCGAATTCATTAAAGTAATTAAATTAATTATCACATTTCGTTCATCAATGTCACTATGGGTGGTGACTTGTAATTACAGAAAGTGTACTTCAAAAAAAAAATAAGAATGCGAAAACTAAAAATGTTTTAAACTTATCCATTTGGAAAACAGCGTTAAAATTTTGTCACATGAAACGTCAAAAGCTAACACGTTTTTTGTTTATGAAATTCACATCTCTAAAGTAAACAAACAGACAACATACAGGGTGTCCCGGTTAATTAAAAACATCGAAAAATTCAGTCGTTTAATGAAAAAAAAAATTTTAAATAACAAAATAAGAAGTGTTCAGTTTGACCCGGATTAATTTTGATGGATGTAGGTAGCCTAATGCATGCTTGAAAAATTAAAAAATCCGGTTTAATTTTGAACATCTCTCGTGGCTTGTAATGTTCAACTATATCATGAAATGAAAAGAATATTTCTGGATAACACAATTTTTATTTTAGTTATATAAAAATTCCTATCGTCAATTCTGATTTATGACTGACATACTGTACCGTTCGAAATTAAATTGTCAAATTTTTTAACAAAATACATGAAACTTTACGACAATGGAAAACTTTTCTAACCACATCATTTAG
>JAQIWH010004274.1:0-17427 GCA_034695005.1 Cryptops parisi | reverse complement strand
AGTGTTTCGAACAATTGTACGAGCGTTGGCAAAAGTGTGTAACTGCGGAAGGACAGTACTTTGAGGGTGGTTGTGTTCAAAACGTCTTCTAGTCACTATATGTGAAAATACAGCACCAGTCCCGGAACTTTTTGAAGCTACCTCGTATTCAAATTCATCCAGAACAACAAATACAACCTCTTTCTTTTTTTAAACATCCACAACAACTATTGTTACAAACAGTTAATTAAAATCTTTGTTTTTTGACTTCTTTTTTTAACTCAAGAACTTGAATAGATTTATATTTATAACGAGATTTAGGACATTCCTCTTCAGTTCAAAGGGCGAGTGCTACTACTTATTGGGGATTCCAACATTAACGGTGTCTCTTATATTACATACAGCAGCTATGGGAGGCTCCCTTTTATTCGACTCCCTACCTAACCACTCTTTGATCCCAACCGTTTTGGTAGTTAGTTGCCTGGATTATGTCGAAATAATCTGTCTAAAATCACAAATCATTGAAATGTGGAACCTGGCCTTTTTCTTAATGCATTTTGGCCATCAAGAAAGGCACGTAATGCACTGTAAATCACTTATAAGTGCATGCAAGCAAACATACTACCTGTACCTATATATGCACAAGAGCATAACCAAATGAACAAAAATGTAGTCGAATCAAGACGTCGAAAGATCTATAATAGAATGTACGAGTTCTATAAATCGGAAATACATGTGAGTGAGTGCACTCACTCACATGTGCACTTTCCTCGACGGAGATTGAACAAGTTACACTGCTTCGTACAATATTCATAGAGAAGAAAAAGAATATCATCAACGATATTAGTACAGTACAGTACGGCTTTTACGCCTTTTGCACACCTCTTTCTAATTCTACCCTTTGCCGATACTGAGAACCACACATCACATGTAAAAATCAACGTTGACAATAGAATGACATTCGCTCCACATATTGAAACACTGATATGCAGGCTTCTTCATAGTGAAAAGATTAAAACATATTCTTACTAAAAAAGAACAAAAAATCCATTTGAACCCATGGTATCATAACATGGTCAATAACACCACAATATCGTATTAAACGGTTAACTACCGCCTTCAATATTCTAATTCGCATCCTTCTATTTCAAAACTTCAACTAACAACTTACAAACTACTTAATATACCCAAAATGATCCTATATCATCAGCTGAAGAAGTTATACCTCATAGCTGTACCAAATTTATTAATGACAACAATAAAAGAATCGTCACCTCTTATAAATTCCACCACGACAAGACAACAATACAAAACTTACCCTTATTGTGTATTTGAAAACTGGAATAATCTACCAAAACTCCCAACCACATAAAAATTTAACAGACTTGCTTCACATCGACTAGTTAATCCCTTGTTAATTGTTTACGTGTTTTACTGGTGTTTTCCTTTTGTTATGTTCGATTGAAGCAAATAATCGTTTTATTTATAGAAAAAATACTAAATTACCTCAATGTTACCAAGAGTTTGACAATAAACACTTTGATCATCGGTTGAAACAGATAAATTGTTTACCTTCACCTTTAACTATAATATTGTATAATGTATTGTTTGTCTACTGGCCATTTTAGACTTAAGGAAACAAAGGTTAGGCCCAAACAGCTGAAACTACCAAATTCTACGTTTTACCAAATTATATTTTACATACTTATTTGCTCTTCAGGTGAGATTTTCATCACTAATGCCAGTATGTGCGAGCGTCCCCGTCCCTAATGCACAGCGACACTCGTTACAAATTTTATTCTTATTTACACAGTTTTTTGACTTAAATAGTTGGCTCATAACTACTAAGTTTTCTCTCGTTTTAGTGACTTCAACAACGTTGCCTTTTAGTTGTACTTATTTCAACAACTGCAACAACGTTGCCTTTTAGTTGTACTTATTTCAACAACTGCAACAACGTTGGCTTTTAGTCAATCTTTCACTTAACAATGCTTTTCAGCTTTTAATTTATATGATGAAATTTACAATCATACAAAAATGAATTCGAAAAGGTCGTTGGTCTCTGTCTTCCAGCTAGTCGTCGTCCTCCAGGTAACAAAAGAGCTTTCCAGAACGCTCTCTCTCGCATTCCAGAACGCTCCAGAAGGTTCCAGGTCAGTGACGACACATCGAAGGAGCCTGAGTCATGACGTCAGGTCTACCCTCGACCATCGCCAGTGCCTGGTTTTCCCCTCTGATTTGCTAATGGGGGTTAAACGGGGCATGTTACCTTCCGGGATTTCACACAAGAATTCTTTTAAATGTGTTAAACAAATTTTTCATAATAACAATAAATTACTTTTTTAATAACTAATTTAATTGACAAATTTTTGTAATAACTATTTTATAAAATTATGGTTATAATGGTGATAACATTGTTACAGTATTGTTGCTATTATTAAACAAAACAAAAAACACAATAAACAAATCAAATAAAAAAGTACTGTAAAGGAAGGAAAGATAATTTATTTTCATTATCAGTAGAATTAATAATTATTTTACCACTGTAAACAGTGGGTCTTTCAGTTGCTACATGTTGTTTATACAAAATCTGTCGTCTGCTTCAGCGAGTGAATCCCACGTGGTTAGTCTGACGCGATAAATAACGGTTTGCGCATGCGCTGCGTGAGTAAGTAATCAATCATTATTGACTGTTCTCGACTTTCTCTGTCGCTCTTCGTTGACGTCGGTGAAGGGACGAGCGAGATAGTGGATCGCGGTAGATTGGTAAGGTTCTCCGACTTGTGCGTTGCCATCAGTGACGCTACGTCACGTCGACTATCAATGAACGACGCTCGCAAAACGAGACAGCGTCGAGAAAAAAAACGGCAAGTCGGAGAACGCGCCCCTGTTCTTGCTACTTTTCCTTTGTAAATTAATTTAAATGTTTTTTTGTTCTCTGTAGTTGATTCACATGTCCAAAAAATCTTAAGTTGCTGCCAAGATGATTTAGAATTCGTGTCCAGTTTAATATCATTAAAAAAAATTTTCTTAGAATTAGCAACTTTATTTTTCACTTGGCGTCTTAGCCCTTTATTCGCCTGCGCGGCGGCCTATAGGGGCGCTGCAATCAACCCAACATGGCGCTCAGCTGTGGTATAAAAGTAAACAACCAGCATCGTTTTGACTTAGCCTTTCGTCCGAAAATGGAGGGGAGTAAATTTCGAGTTACTTTGAGTGGTATTTTATCATATATTGGGGAAAAGGTTCGATGCTTGGTGGAAGGAGAAGCTGTTGTTGAAGGTCGACACATTATTTGTTGTGGATTTTTAGAGAAAAACGATGATACTTGTAAAGTACTGGGGTTATGTCTGCAAACTTCCAACCCACAAGAAAAACCGCACGAGGTTCAGGTCGTTTTGAGAAAATCAGAAGAAACATTTGAGGTTTGCTGCACTTGCAAAGCTGGCAGTTCTGGTTTCTGCAAACATGGGATTGGCCTGCTAATTCATATAAACAGGTAAAACTAAGATATAACCGCGATATAAGTAAATACCGTATATACTTTGTGTAATAGTAGAACAAAATTTAATTCAGAAGGAGCTCAATTGATGTACAAATCAAAATATCTTACGAGGTCTTATGAAGCTTCAATGACTTTTTAAACTTTTAAAAAAAGGTGCTACACATGATATATTTATGAAGTACAATACCTATCATAGCCTACATTAAGACCGCTAGAAAGTGAGCAAAAACATCGACTTTTAAATGTGATATATGAAAAAATACTGATTTCGTGGTCAAAAATTATTTAGCGTTTGTTATTGTTGACTTTTACATATTATATACAGTAATTAGCCTGTTTAAATAGCTGTGTAGCAAGACAAGTTATGATATTACAACAAGATGGCTATATTATATCAAAAATATTTATTCACATTTGATTTAATACATTCTGTCATTTTTTTCCAGAACATCAGTAGACAGTTTGGACGACTTCAGCTGCACCGACCTCCAGCGAAAATGGAGCAAAATGAAGTCCGACATCACTATGTACAAAGCCACAAAAGTAAAGGACATGTGCCACGTGACTGTTAATGTGCCTGTACACCAACGACAACTACAACCTGAGACAAAAAGAAAGCTTCAAGAACTTCTACTAAAGGCAGCTCCAGATTCGGCACTAGCAAAACATCGATTGAGACGAGAAACAAGGGAAGTTGCTGAAACCCTAATCCCCTGTGTTGTGAGTGCTGATGTGACGACATTGTTTGAACACATGGAAGGCACCATTCAAACACATGCATTAGTCGAGGCTTCTGCAACATTCCCAAATGCTGTTGACGTACTGCAGCTGCAGCACTTTTACGAAAGCAAAGTCAGAAAACCAACAGAAGAACTAAAGATTATTTGTGAGGAAACAGTTGCTCAAGATAGCGAGAAATGGAGAAATGAAAGAAGGCTGAGAGTAACTGGTTCAATATGTTATGAACTCTACACATATGGAGCAAGAAACCCTGACTGGGACAAAAAAATTCAATCGCTTTTACGGCAGACATTTAAAGGCAATAAGGCCACAGAATATGGTTTCAGATGGGAATCAACTGCTCGTGAGGTGTACGCAAGTTGCTCTAATAATAAGGTTAAGCAATTTGGCATTGTGGTGTCTCCAAAAGCACCTTGACTTGCATTTTCACCAGATGGGGTGGTATTTAAAAATAATGTGCCATCGGTGCTGGTGGAAATCAAGTGTGTGACGAAAGGAGCAGAAATGACTGCAACGGAATTATTAACAAATTCATTGCCTTTCATCACCATGAGTGGAGAAAATACCACAATTAAAAAAAGGCACAAGTATTATGGTCAAGTGCAGCTTGGGATGGCCCTTTTAAATCTCCCGAGTTGTGACTTAGTTATATTTGCGAGCAAAGATAAGAGTATTGTGGTTGTGAATGTACCAATTGACCATGAATTTGTAAACTCACTTATTCAAAAAATATCAAAAGTTTATTTTGAATACATTTTAATAAAATTGAACATGTAAAATTTTGTGTGTATTTTTTTCCTTTCCCACTCCTGATAAGTAGGTACTTGTGATTTAACAACCATTATCAACCGTCATGACCATTTATTTTCATTATATTTTTATAATTTCAAAACCTGGAATCGGCCAGTATCGGATTAGATAGGTTTACAACTCCGCAAATTACTTTCATAATGGCATTAATGTATGGAAGCATCGTCCACTCCAATTTACATGACAAAATTTTGAAGAGCTTCATCCTTTGAATTCCTCTCTCCACATGAACTCTTGCCCGGGCGATATCTGCTGTCTCCAAAGATTCCAGTTTGGTGAACTGCACCTGTTTGCGCAGATATGGAGGACGGATTATTCCGATAGCATGGTCAGCACAGGAATTATCAATGTGGAAGCCCTTGTCCACCATAACTTTGTCCACGTATGGAATTAACTTCTCGAGCAATTCTGACTCCTCCAAGATAGCCTTGTCTGAAGCTCTGCCGCCATACACCTCACTGACAAACACAATCAATCCTGCTGGAGAAGAACCGACAAGAATCTTTACTGTAATTGTTCCATAATAATGGGAGTAAGTAACGATCCTGCAGTTTAAACACTTTGTCTTCTCAACAGGTACTTCGGTGCAGTCCAGAACCACACGGGTGTCTTTGTACTTTCTGAAACATGAAGGCATGTTATTCATTATCTCTTCTTTTGTGGGCCATGTAATTGCACAGTCCAATACTTGGCAGAGTTGATAAATACTTTCAGAAAAAATAGTTCGGCATGTTGTGTGTGAAATGTGAAATAAAATGGCAATGCAAGAAAATGATAAAGCAGTTTTCAGCTTTGTCATAACCATCACAACTTTCTCTTCAGTAGATAAGAGCCTGCTTGTGTTTTCGTACACTTTGTCAATGCACTGTGCAATTGATGTCAGCAGTTGAAATGTGGCAATTCCAGTAAATGAATTGAGCTGGCTATCGTTGTGGAGTAAATCAATTAATGTGAACTTTTGGTTACTGTCTAAAAAAGCATTCACTTGAACAGATTTTTCAGCAAATGTTGTTTTGTCAGTGTTATCTGTTGAGGTGGCTTCTAGCGTTCCAAAACACTCCATCAAATTCACATCGTCCACAGAGGTGGCAGGGTCTGTGGGAAGGCAACTGCAGTTCATCCGAGTAGAAATTTGTAGTTCACTTCCTCCCTCCTGTTGTCCTGCACTGCATGCTTCTTGTATTTTAGCATTGCTTCCTACGTCAGATCTAGATGTGGGATTCTTAATCTCTGAAAAAAAAAATCAGTAACAAAAAAATAATCAGTACGTATTCAATAAACTGAAATCATAACAAAACCTAATATTTAAATACAGTTGTGAAGCCATAAAAAATACAAACCTTGTTTTTTGGTTTTCTTTTCTGAACGTTGCTGAAAACGTTCAAAGCGTTTAATGGCTGAGGTACTGGGTGGCTTCAGTATCGACAATTCTTGTGGTCGCTGAGGAAGATTTAATTTTGGAATGGAACCAGGTTTGAGCTTGTGCAATGCTGTTGGAAGACCTGTACATGTAATAGAACATTTTTTTTTGACATTAAATTTTAAAACGCTGTATAAATATGCGACCGAAAAGTAACTTGCACATATTGGTATTTCTGGTTGAATTGCACTTAAAATGTGAATGTTTAATATAAGCATTTAAAAGGAATTATGTTGACAGTGTGACTGTGAACAGTTTCAAAATGGTTATAATGATTAAAAAATTATGCTGTCAAAAATGTATTCTTGAACTGGTTAAATAACACGGTTGCAAAATTGGCCCGTGGGGGAAAAGTTAATATCACGTTCAGATAAATGTTTAGTCACTGGTTAAAAATGTTGAAAAGTAAATAAAGCGTGTACCTTTTGATCAGCATAGTATGTTTGAGTAATCGACCATATCATGTTTGTTTGTTTTTTAATTTCAAAACCTGCACCTTGCTTTTTATTCACACGTGCAAGTTACTTTTTAATTCACCTTTGTACAGTAAACTAAACTAAGATGATATACGATAAGATTTATACATTATATAAGCAAAATTTAAGCAAATATAAGCAAAATTTACCTGGATGATAGTAATCGCTGGGGAGGAAGTGCAAACTGCAGACATACATAGTATTTGTTGCTGGCTTCCCTAGCTTCAGTTTTACTTCCCATTCTTTTTTCAAAGCTTTGTTTTTGGGAAAAATGTGAGCATAAATATTCTCCTCCTTCGATGACATGGAATTACATCCCACAACACAGCAATATTTCATTTTTGTTGTTAACCGGCGTTACAACGTACTCGAGTCTCACTCTCTCAATTGTCAACAACACTAAAGTATACCACTCAGAGCCGCCATTGTTTAGTTACGCCGGTGGCCGCTAGATGTCAGCCACTTCTACCGCGCAGGCGAATAAATTAAGTGTTTATACTATACCCGTACTAACATGAGCACCTAACAATTTCATGTGTGGTATCAGTTACTTTATGAAGCATATCTTATTTATTTATTTATCTCTATATAAAATAAAAAAATATATGAACACTCAATATACCGGTACTGTATATTATCGGGTTGAAGTGAAAATAGTAAAAAATGCATTAAATAAGTTATATTTGTCATTCATTAGTAGTACTTTTTGAACGTTTAAAAGATTAATCAAATATTATTTTAAAATAAAATAACCTTCCCTTCTACAGTATTTTGTTACCAGATGGTACCGTACTTCCCTCTATGGGTGGAAATATCATCTATGAATAAAGTAACGCCATCTAATAAAATAAAATATAAACTAAAAATAGTGAGCAGTATTCAAACAGTATTTATTAAAGAATTGACTTTTCAATTTCTAAAATTAAAAAAAAAATAATTCTAATGAATACAAAAAAACATTTACAGAAGATTCAATTCACTCAAAAAACGACGTCTATATCGACAACTGTACAGTGTAAAATATACCGAAGAGAGTAGACTTATACTCCGTCTATCGTCAGGATTTGAAACCTGTCTTTCAAAGCCGATGTCAAGTCGTAATGAATAACTCAACAGTATGACAACGATTTTTTGAATAATTTTATAATTTTACTAATTATGAAACTTTACTTTCAAATTGTTAAGTTTCTATTAATAAGTCATAAAAAGATTAAGTTTATAAAGTAAAAACATTACGAGTAAAAAGGACACTATATCTAAGTTGTAGACACCCAGATTATTAAGACTGTAATAGATGAAAAAGTATTATAAAATGTATACTCTAATCACAACTAGGATAAGCAGCACACTACACGAAAGCCAAAAATCAGGGCGGAGAAATATCTATCGGGTCTAGGAAAATTGATCTCCGTGAAATTCCCACATTGCCAGAATAAATTCATTCCTGCTTCAATCCATCACCAATGAAATTACCCCGCTTCAATTGAAGGACTTGAAGGCAATATGATGGCAAGCCACACATAGGATTTTAAGTAACATTTTTACAATTTCGAGAAAAATCATTTAAAGATCTGAACTTGTCTTGCTGTCTATGGGCTACTTCACCTTTTTTGAACTATTGTCTTTGCACTCATTGTTGTTTTGCTCAGTTATGCGTTAGGAAGGTAGAATTGCACCCAACACATTCGAAACTGCATCTAGGTCATTTTTGACAAACGTGTTAGCTAACAAAATTTAACACCAGACCCTTCATTTATTAACCACACAAATTGCTACAAATATCAATTATACTTTTATAAATCGACGAAGGTCAAACAAAATAATCGATTTTTTTTTTCCACGAGAGCATTTAAGACAGATCTTTTCACGTCCCATTAACACCTCAAAATCCTCATTTTAATTCAACGAGATTTGACTTTTTTTTTGGTTTTTTCTTCTTCTTCAACGTATCTTATCTATTTCCTTTTTTTCTGTATTATCTTTGAGATATATATATGAAAGAGGGAAAAAAAGAGCTATCCCAGAAAACATTTCTCCAAACTGGTGAAAGTTTTCAATTACTTTGCAAAGCTTCCCACTTTTCCATTGTCATGAATAAATGTTTTTCTTCGCGCAAACAATCTCGATTCGAAAAGCTGCTGTTTCTAACGAGATCAACAACACATCGGACCCAAAAACCATTCGATGGATAGAGAGAAAGAAAAAGAAGAAATGAATTCAAACTGATCACTGAGGAGAAGAAGAAGAAGAAGTAAGAAATGGATAAAATTCCTTTTACTCATGTGTTTCATGAGGACACTCACTCGCCGTTTCAACTCAATGTCAATGGACAACTAGAAAATAATATAGAAATGTACGATCGTTACCACGTTTTGTTAAAATAATCAAGTTATTTTTGGGTTACTAAACAATTTCATAATAAATGTTTTACATAATACATGTTTTAAAAGAAAAATTGTATAAAAGTGATATATGAATAGTTACCGTTTGGATACATCTCATTTATCTTAAAAAAATAACTTTACAACTCATTACTCATTCGTCAAGTGTACAGTGTACACTATAATGTGTTGATTGTCGAGTTGTACTTAGATTAAATTTTATTTTCCGTAAAACAGTAACCCCTTCTTATTGGTAATATGCAGTATAATTATTTTTATTTATTTCAATAAATTTTATAATCCAAATGAAAAAAATAATCAAAACAAAAACTAGGCTATAAATATAATTTGGTGGAAAAACACATTAAAAATAAACCAATACACAAAGAAGAAAGTTATGGTATTATACAGAGTGTCTTCTAAGTTGGAATACCCATACGTATAATGTGGGTACCAGTCTTAATGATACACTAATTTTTAACACACATGTAATAAAACGTATGTCAATTGTGTATAATTGTTGAAATAAAAGTATTTTTAACACGTGTACAAACCAAAATGTCCATTATTTTTTTATTTAAAATTTTTTTGTCTCGAGAGACAATACAGTAGAGTAATTATACAGAATTAAATATAATGTGCTTATATAGTTGTTTTTAACTGTATAAAGATTCATAGTTTGTTTTAACACAGGTGACCAACACAAAACTTATTTATGGGTCCTGACTTAGGGGACACCTTGTACTGTATACAGTAAAAGTCGGTTATTATAATCACGGATGATGTTATCCAATCGGCAATTCTTACCATTATCAGTCGGACCCAAGACACTGTTTACTGTTTTATTTTCATTGATTAATGTTTTCATTAATAACATTAATTTGATATCGGCCAGCAGTCGTAATCAAAAAGCACTAGTTGAAAAGTGATCACAAAAACCGGATTTCACTGTATTATACTATACTTACTGTAATAAATACTATTCTTTATAATAATAACAATATTGAATACTAATATACCAATTCTAGGCTAGTAGATAGCATATTTTTAAGTTTTCCAAGTTAAAATAAACGTTTGTAATACAATATAAAAGGTATATCGTTCCGGTTAAGACTGTATAGAAAAAAAGATATTAAAAAAACACACACACTCAACAATAAATAAGCCTACGACAGAGTTAGCGTAGGAAAAAAAGATGAACGAAAAATGATGAAGCACGGATTGGACATTCTCGAAAGAAGTGTCATCTTCACGAGAGATATATAGGTTTGGACAAGAAAAATAGTACAAGCGTGGGCGGATGATGTTAAGACTGTGAAAAAGAAGGAATGAGAAAAAAAGGTTAAGAGGATATCTGTTTTGTTAAGGGGAAGTGTGTGTGTGTGTAGTGTATATACTGTATTATATATGTACGTATAAATGTGTGTACTGTATATATTTATGTATAAAGCAGTGTTGTAGCTGCAAGAAAAACCGTCGCTCGGTTGGACGTTTATCAGCAAGAAAGATGAGCTCGTGGTCACAGATGACATTGGGAAAAGGGCCTTGTCCAGCCTATTCCGATTGCTGCTGTGAATAATGGCCCCACTTTTCAGACACGAAATCCCCGCGTCCCTCCACCATTAGCGTTCGGCGTTTCTCCCGCCCCCGCCACCCGAGGGAAAAACAAGACAAGGAAGAAGAGGACATAGTAGCAGTAAGGAACACAACCACCACCACCACCACCATCACTTCCACTTTTTATTTTCTTATTCTTCCCTTTTTTTTTTATTTCTTTTGGTCACGAGCAATCCACGTGCCGAGTGGTCAACGCCAAAGGCTTTGCCTATCCACTTTATTCCTCGTCTCAACCAATCCTACTACAACAAACTCCCCACTTTTTTCTTTTTATTCTTCTTCATCTATAAGAATATTCCCCCAACCGTTTTTCACTATTTCCATTTTCCCTCGAGAGTGGACCTTTACTGTATATAACAGGAAGAAGGAGAAGAGGAAAAAAAAGGGACCCCCACACGTCTGATCTCCAAAAGTTGCTTTCAGTTCGAAGCAAAATACAGAGGGTTCTTTCTATTACACTACAACTAGGGGCTTCTCATCCTTCTCAAAAGAAAATACGTCTATAAGGGAAGGGTGTTAGAAAAGAGGGTGACAAAGTTAGGGAATAGAAAGAAAAAAAAAGGAGCAGGAGAAAAAAAAAGAAAGAACAGCACCTTTGTGCTTCGGAGCTTTAGTATAGAAATAAAAAGATCGATGTACTTGTAAGTTGGTACCATAGATAGATGTTGCGGAAGAAGACGAAGAGGAAGAAGAATGGTCAACGAGATTAAGTATCGAAAAGTGTGGGTATTTTTTCTTCTTTTATTTCTCTCAACACCTGTATTGTTCAAAACGTTATAAATCGGTTTCTAAAGCAAGACGCTTTTTTTTATACAGAGTAAATTCGTTACGATTTCAACCATGATTCCGTATAGAGATTTTTATTAAATCTTTAATTAAATCGTTATTCCAAATACAGTATAGTCTCTCTAGTCCGACACTTCGCCAGTTCCACACGTACAGTAACTCGACACTCGGCAGGTAGCAGGTCGGTACACAAAACTGTTTTTAAACGCAAAAAAAAAACACCCACAAAAAATGGACAAATTTCGTGTGCAATGAATGAAATATTGAAAATGGACTAACTAACTGCTGTGCATAAGGTATTTTTCCTTGTTTTGATATTTTGTACAGTAGGCTACCCTGTATTGTGTGGTTATTTTTGCCAAGGCTAGTATTATACTAACGTTGTATAAAACTAACCTTAGTTTTCTAAGTTAATATATATTAATAAACAAGAATGATTTGTTCCCAAAAGCCAGTAATCTGCAATAATCCGACACCCGCTGTTCCGATATACGTCGGATTAGAGCGAGTCTACTGTATTCCAATCGTACAAAGTTCAATCATTTACAATCATTTTTTTTCTCACAAAATCTTAAATATAATATTAATTTCAAAAAATAATTCGATAATAACTATTTTAAAGTAACAATAACTAGAATTTTTAATACAATTGAAGATTTGATGCCGGTTAATTCTTAAAACTGCAGTACACGTAATGTAGGCTACTCTTAATTTAAAATATTTTGTACTAAAAGTTGACCATGTAATTTCAATGCTCATTAGTTCAATAAAAAAGCTTGTTTATCCGGCACTCGATTAACTGATATTGTCGCTCAACCGTCACATTTGCATAAAACAAATTACAATTTGCATTCAATTTACAAAGCGTGTAATTTACAAACGCTAAAAATGTTGAATAACGAATTAAGTTACAGTAGAACCGGTTATTATGATCACTTAGAGACTAGTACCTTTTGATGACAATAACCGGCTAATAACATTATACAACGGCCAAAAAAAAAAATTAAACAGTGTGTTGAGACCGACAGATTATGATAACAATAGCCGATTGATAACATCATTCAAGGTTATAATAACCGGATTCCACTGTAGATGAAAGTCAAGTGTCTCTTTCTCTGTCCGTGGAAGAATGTTTTCACTGACAAGTGAAAACACACTTAGCACAGAAGGAAAACAACAACAACGCGACTGTAAACAAAGAAAATCATAACCTCGCGTGTTATAGCACGGGTTACTTACTAGTTAACGAGCGTGCTCAAAAACAACATTAATCATAACCATTCCATTGCTTAACTGTTAAACAAAGTTTGCGATTCACCATATCTTTTGGAGTCGGATTGCAGCCGACCAAGTTGAATGAAACAAGATAAACGGGATTCAAATCAGAGAAAATATACACGCTCTGTGTGCGCTGTGGTTATTTTTTATTTATTTATTTATTTATTTACTTTTTTACTAGATATTGTGAATGAAGTTAACGCACCGGAAGATTGAAAAATGATGATTCGGTATCAAAAATCCTCACCCACAAACCCATCATGTGCGTCCATCGGTCTTGTCCGGTGCAAGATTTCAAAAGGGGGGGAGGAGGTATACAAGGGAGAAGGGGAAAAAATAAAAATCCACATCTAAAACTGGATACAAGTTGGAAAATGCACCCACAGTCTTTCTCTATCGCCTCGTGACAGCGTTTTGGTCGAGGCTATCAGCGGTCGGGAATGATCATAGAATATGCAATAGCCCCCACATAGAAAGCAAAATAAATATATATATAAGCGCCCTTGCCCACGCCACGTTATTTATTTGCCAAAGCCTAGAGACGGGTTTTTGCGGAAAACGCCGGAACCAATCGCGGCCAACTGCGAGGGGTTTTTGTGGCCGGTGCGATAAGCGCCACACCACGGGACCTTGGGGCAATAAAAATTTTCATATATTTCCCATCATCCTCCCGTTAATAGTTCTAATTCCGTCAAAGTTATAGTCGATTGGGATGACATTTTTCCGACCGACAAATGCGGCTTTAAAAATGATGCCCGCCCGCACCCCCCCCCCTTCTCTATATTTCCCACTTCACTTTTTATTTTGTAAAATGTGTATGTTACTAAAGGCATTTTCTCCCAATGAGTGAAAAATATATATGTATATTATACACCCCCTTCTATCCTGCTTTTTCCTTCTCCACCTTACTACCGTTGACACCCACATCCACTACCCACGCTCGTGGACGAAAGATATAAAAAAGAGAGAAAGAGAAAGTGTGTGTGTGTGTGTGCGTGTGTGAATAATTTATCACGTAGTCACCAGCAGTCCGGTCGGAGAGATCTATTTTTCACGCCCAAGAACCAATATTAAAGCCTACACTCGTTATTGATGACCCAGTGCGAAAACGAGACAAAAACTATGCAATTTTAAACGTCGCGCGCTCACACACATATACTCGAGAATGTATTAAAGTAAAAAATACCCTCGAAACTTGCTCGTCATTGATTGGTGCTTATAAAAATTTCATTCCCCATGAAAAAAAAAGAAAAGGGAAAAAAAAAGTCTATAAATTAAATAGTCGGTATTTTTCTATTCCTACACGTAGGCTATATATATATATATATAAAATATGGAGTTCCTTATCTTGCAGAAACGAAAAACAACTAAATAAACAATTTTCGTAGGTAAAAAAAAACACTATGTGAACTTTAATCCCTCCCAATTTACTTGGTCATTTTGCAAAATTTCTAACATGTTAAAAATGAAGTATTGAAAAGAGTTCAAATTTAAGAGTAGCTTTTGGTTGTGACACAGGAAAAATCAGTTGCGAACGTTTCTTCGGTCAAACACAACCTGGTTCAAATTTGAACTATTTCTTTTCATTTCTCGCCCATTTTAAAAGCATGTATGTTTTTAATAATAACTTTTTTTAAAAACATTTATTGTGTGACTATGAACTTCATCATTTTATGTAATTATTAACATTTGAAAACCCTAATATGCTAACCGAATTTAACGTGGGTATTTTTCATTCACCTAATAAACGTGAATAAGTGGACATTGTTATAATAACAGATGATGTAATAGTTTAAGAAGAAGTCCAGAACTCATCATTTCGATTGTTCGAAAGATCATGAAAAAAACAATGTAATATATTTTTTACTCCTCAAGAAAATTGCTGCCATTAAGGCGATGACGTCAAGAAACTCTCCAAACTCAAAATCATTGAAATGACGAGTTGCAAGTCCTATGCAACTTGTACAAATATCAAGCGTAACGAAACGTTACGGTTTAGTGGCCGTCTGGCGACAACTTCTCAAACTATGAAACGTAATTTTGAAAATAATCTACCGGGTGACATTATAACCTCTTTATCGTAGTTGTTAGCCACACGTTAGAAAACATTTTTCCTTATAATGTTCCAACCAAAATTTTAGTATATTGCTCGTGAAGATAAACTTAAGTTATGCAGATTCCTCGTATAACTCTTGATTTAAAGTCGAGTAAAAAAGTTCTTGCGTCATAAACAATTCATAACAGTCTAGCATGCATTATTACAGTCTTTTCACTTGAAGTTCTATATGTAATTCGCAAAACATGTCAGTCACCACATGTTTTTCACTACTGTCATAATTCGTGAAATAATTAAAACAGCACAAAATGGTTTTGCAATAAACAGTACACTTTCTCAGTGGTTAACGTTACTATACGTGACACATCTATAAAACTCTATATATACAGTAGGTTTTAATACGTATTTCTATAGAACGAGGACAATTTATTGTCAAACTCTTACTCTCTGAAAACCCCTTAAAATCAATGTTGAAAAAATTTATATAAACCAAAAAAATCTTGAAAATAGTGAAAATAAAAGAAACGTATAAAGAAGCTTAAACTGACAATATTTCTGAAAGGAATTTTCCATTATCTGATTCGACTTTCCGTTCGTGGGTTTAGTCTTACATTTATCCACGAGCCCTGGGTAGCTCACCTTTCACAAAGCTACTATATCCACATGGGCACCATTTAGCTCAGACGATGGCTATTACGCTATCAGGCACAACGAATGACGCTTTGAAAAATGACTTTGGCACCCAACTTTCTTATTGCGAAGGTGTTTGTCACATGCAACCCAAACCCATCATTCTCTTTCACCACCTTCTACTTTGTAGTCCATACATCCCTCTTTTAGAGTAAACACAAGCAAAAAAAAAACATTGTTCTAAAAATCATCTATCAGTAAATAAAAACAAATACGTACAACGTGGATCAGATTAGAACTTTTAATGTTATATTTCAAGTTTAACTTGGATTTAAATAACCGCTTCATAGACGACAAAAACTACATTCACGAGGATTTATTTATTTTCATTGAGCATCATAAAGATAATGCTCCATATAATTTAACAACAATAACAAATTTCACATTTATAACATGTATATGTATTATCAAAAAATATTTATTTAATTTATTGAATGACACTTTCTTCCATACTCCACAAACCACCATCTATAATTGAAACAATATGCTACTTGTAAGCTATATACCGGGGTACTAACTGTACACATTACACACGTATACAAGAAGTTTTCAATTTTAAGAGTTGTTTTCCGCGCAAAAGCTGGCATTCCTAAATCCAAAACTGTCACCTTCAAGGCTCACACTTAAAGATACTTTTATACAGGGTGAGTAAAAAAAACGGTTCCATGAGAATATTCGAAAGACTATTATAATGAAAATGTTGAGTTTTAGATTTAAAAAGCACCCACATAGGTGGTATTTTCATTGACATCGCACTGTTACAAACCGGAAATTGCATTGTTACATTAGAAACTATGAATCGTAGCTACTAATTTATATTTAGAAAGTTGTAAGCATTATTCCATTTAGTCAGAATCCACTGTTGTTTTATTTATTTCGAACAATGCAACCGAAATAGAAAATTGAAACAAAAGACTTCTAGAAGCTTAGAGTAGATCACCTGAGTCGTGCAGCGTAGTGATACACTATCCCGCAATTTACAGCACCTAACGTAACACATCACATTAGAACACTGGTTGCGATATTGTTGTGGTGAGTGAGATGACATGGTGCAAGTGCAACATTGTTGTGGCAACTAGGTTCAATGAGGCAGTGTAGAAAAGATGTCCATGTCACCTGTAAAAACGACTGCAGGCATGCTTGGTTATAGAGGGGGTGGTGGCCATATTGAACACATTGTGTAAACACGTACATGCTATCTCACTTGTCACAACAATATTGCAACCGGTGTTCCAATGTGATGTGGATTTCAAGACAATGTATCCCTATCCTGCACTACCCGGGTGATCTACTCGAAGCCTTCAATTTTATTGTATCCTATGGCATTGCTGTTGCTTGTATTGTTCCTATGGAATGTATTATAATAAATGAATAAAATAAATAAATAAAATCGCATACATCTAAATTCCTATAACGTGACAAAATTTCAGGGTCCACTCATTTCACAAAACCGCATAATATCGAAGTTTTCTCGCATATTCTAAATTTATTTATTGAATGTATTCTCCAAGGAACATGAATACAATACAAATCAAACAGCACCATGAATACACACAAATATAACGAGTACGGTACACAGAAAAATCTACTCGTCGCACATTTATTTATTTATTTTATTTAAAATTTCACAGTCCCAAGGGACCAAAACACTGTACATATAACAAAATAAAAACAGTGGAAACACACAA
>JAQIWH010004273.1:0-17429 GCA_034695005.1 Cryptops parisi | reverse complement strand
ACTGTTGGTACTCGGATCGTCTCTGTCAAAGCTAGGTAATTGTTCTTGAGTGATTATTATGATTTAAACAGAACAATTTGTTTCATTTGTACTTTTACATGTACTTTTAGATGTCCTTTTCGCTTTTGTCATTGTTTTAAAGAATTGAATATTTAGTAGCTTTGGATGTATTGATAATCCTAATAATAGAGGAAATCATTGAGTGAAACCTGGAAGAATTGTAAATACTGTTTAAACTAACCTTAATTTACCTGAACTAGTCTAAACTGAGATTTATACCATGATCTCCAGTTTGTTAGGTACAGATAACAAAAAAAGCAACTAGTAACATTTTAAGTAATACGAATGGTCTTAATCGCTAATGTTCCGAACGAGAATGGTAGCTAACCCATAAGTACCGTTTTACACCATACCTCAGAGTACAGTAATCTCTCGTTATTCGTGGAAGAGAATGTTTCTGGGAAGTACCACAGATAAAAAAACCGTGGTTAAGAAGACTAAGGTTTAATATAATAAGGATCTTTTTGTTAAGTGGTTATGGGATTAATTTAAAACTGTATTACTTATGTCATAAAATATCTTACTTTTTTGTTGCAAATTCATTTGTAACAAAAAACTTCTGAACATTTGGAGACAATATTAGGTTAATCAAATCTATTTGTTTATAAAATAACTTTTACTACTATGTACTGTATTTACCAGATAACATTTTACTACCATCTGTGAGCGAAAATGTTATCCATGGTGAAAGTAACGCTATCTAGTGAAATAGGATATGAACTAATTATTTAGTACTCAAGTCAATTAGTAAAGACTCAAAGTTAGTACAGTGTAATCCTGTTATTATAATCACGCATGATGTCATCAACCAGCTATTATTATCAGTCGGTTCCAAGATACTGTTTAATGTTTCATTTCCATTGGTCAGTGTTATCAGCTGGCTATTGTTGTCAAAAGTACGAGTCTCAAAGTGATCGCAATAACCGGATTCCACTGTATTTCAATATATCATATGATATTAATTTCTGTAATTGAAAAAAAAATAAAAACCCATGTTTACTGAAAAACTATGGGTAACTATACTGAGATAAATAACCAGGGCTAAACTGTACTTTCATGTTAAATTCTTATTTTGTCACTGGTACTGTATATGCTAAAATTGATTCGCCACCGTTATCATATATTTGCTCGATCTTTATCACTGTTAAGTCTGACTTGATACTGTTGAACGAATTTACAATAGAGTACATCGCATTTAAACTATTCAGCATTGTTAGAAATTCCACAAAACAATTTTGATCATTCATCTAGATATCTAAAACATTTCGGCACAACCATAACTGAGAGGTGTTGGGTTCGATTCCAGGCTACAGCAAGGATATTTTTCTATCTGTTTTGTATTAAAAAATAAATTGCTGTACAGAATGTGGTAGAATGTGGTGACACAACATGTGATTAATGATAATGACCGATGAGCTTATTTTTTGAAAGCTGTGTCATTTATCACAACGCTATCGCCAAGCATGGATTCGCATAGTGAATTTTGTATTACTGCTTATGCTTCAGAACATGTAGCTACTTTGGCTAATGCAGTTAATATTTAACAGCATGTGACACTAAATATATGTAAAAGTTGTTTAATGGACGATGCAGCTTATAAGGCTCAGTTCACATCAACAATTCAAATTCGAAGTAGGCTAACTGTAGCATCATACTGTCCAAATGTCAAAATTAACTGAAAAATTCGATGATTTAGGCGATGTCATTTCAACTGAATTGTTTCAAATCTGATTTGTTTTTAATGTCAATGTGTGGTAACTATTTTACAAGTGGACTTTGCCATTCTTAGCTAAGATTCGTTGATTTAAATATAATTTACTTTATGCAAAAATCATACTAATTTTCTCTTTGAGACATTTGCAAAACCTTTTAAGCTACGCTAAATTTTATTTATCATACGTTTGGAATTTTTCTGTATTAATGGCATTCTTATTTGAGCAAGACTGATTGCATTCAATAAACAGCTAACTATTATTTCTATTTTATAAAAGTTTAGAACTGCTATAGTTGGTAATTGTCTTATGGTGCGAATATATAGGTTGTTAAATGTCCTCTTTTTCACTTAGTAGTCAACTAAAGGTGAGGTGAACTGCATAATTGTACAGATAGTCCACGATTTATGTTAGGATAACTTTCTTCGGCAACTTCGCATAATCAAAGATTGCAAATATTGAAATTGCTATGATGTAGCAACGATTGCAGTAAAAGATCTATTTAGTTCACTTGCGCATCACTGCACAGAACCGCATAATAGCAAAAGTTTCTTTATAACGAAGATCTCGGGAGTACATTGCATAATAGCAAAATCGCAAATGAACAGTGATGAATCAAAGAGTCCCTGTAATTATCTCACATAGTTACTTTTAAAATGTGAGGTTAGAATTAATAACTTTGTTTTATATAACATTGTTTCATTCACATTTAATCTGTACAGTTGTTCGTCACAAGGTGCATTTTATTAAATCGTTGTTAGCATTTTGAAATCCGATGAAATTACAGTATATACTGCAAGTAGTTAACTCTTGCTCCACGTGAAGATATTGTTCTCTTTGTTTGCACCCACGTCGGTTATGGTTTTGGTTGTATGATGTTTATACTTGTTGTCATTGGAAACATTCCTCCATGGACAGATAGAGAAACGAAGAGAAAGCGAGTTTTTTTTATATAGTTTAATAACATTATAACTTCCGTCGGAATGAAAAACATACTGTATTTATATAGTACCCTGCTTGTACAGTATATCATGTAATTGTTTCAATGTACGACTTACCACTTCTCCGAAGTTAAGAATGAAACAACGGCAACATTGGTGGTGCAGTATTTGGAAATGGTTTAGAATTAATTGTATGGTTTGAATGTTCCAACTATTTCGAGATATGCCACGGAAGGAATGTGTTTGTTTTTTTCATTTTCATTTTCGTTTTTATTTTTGTGCCAAATTAATGAACCAATATTGCCCACGCCTACACAACAGTGTACCAATGCACTTTGAAATGACTCATTCAGCTGCTGCATTTCGCAGCGTTGCGAAGCAATAGTGCTGCGTTATGAGTTTGCATATTGAAATGAGAATTCCGGGAGAAATTCACACACCCCTCCATTATTTGCAAGCGTGGGAATGAGACATAAGTTGTGCACGGAATTAATGTATAATTCATTCACCATCACCATTAAACTCTTACGATTCCGAACGGTATTACTCTGCGGCGAAACGTTAAACGTTTTGCTTGACTTTTATCGTGCTCCGTGTCACGGTTAAGAATGATAAATTGTCAGGTGTTGGGATTGCATATAAGGCATTTTATTTGTTGGATGCGAAGATGTGTGAAAGATTGTGCTTGCTACGGCATATTAAACTAAGACAGACGCATATTGCGACAATAAAACCGAGTTTTCCAAAAGTTTGGATGTTATTTTTATTTTTAAAAATTGTTTCAAATGAAATGTGTTTTGGTGGTGGTAAGAAGTAGTAAAATTTGTAACTTGTTTAAAACTTGGATATTTTTTTTCTCCAAATTACTCATTTTTGTTTTGATTTTTTTCTCTCCATTGTATGGTCATTTGTTTTTCTTAATTTTTATGTGAAATTTATTTGACCTATTCATTGCTACCCTAAAAACATTAGTGAATTTTCAACATTCGGCGATCATATTTGAGAGTTTGTTTATTCTCAATGTAAGTTAATTGTAAAGGTTTTCTTTATAACTATGGCTGCTATTCGTGATTTTTTTGTTACTTCCACAACCTACTTAAAGTTGATGAAATATGAATATAACCACAAAAATATTTGTGTAAATCAATACATTTTTTCTTGACCCATTCCTAATAACAACGCCAGTGAACGTATCCCACACCCCCACACACAAATTCGTGGAGGTTACAAAAGATGAATTTGTCGGTTTTTCAATACGGATTCTACCATAAACAAAAACTTATAACCTTTCTCGGATTCCTCATAACTTTTGTACCAAGTTTAATTAAAATCGGTGTATTCGTGTTTGCATCATGCGCGCACAAACAGACAAACATGAAAAACATTTTTTGTACATAATGGATATTGATAGTTATAATGTAACCAATGGTTGTGTTTCGTTGCTTTCTGTTTACTTTGTGTCTTTCCAGGATTTGGTTGATTATGTTGACGCTGTTGAATCTAGCTATTTGTTACTAATGTATTTCTAACTCTATAAAATGCTTATTTCCGTTGTAGAAGGGTGTTAAAACGTTGCTATCTTGTTTTACAGATCTGGTATTGATGACAACCCAACGGTGTATTACTCACTGATCCGTGGGAGCACAGCACAGACGAACAAATTCGACTCGTTTTACGTACAACAGAGATCAGAGAACGGATGGACTTTAGCGGACATTTACGTCAATCAACAGCTAGATTACGAGGCCATAAAGGAGTACAATCTAACAATACGAGTCGAGGTAAAATTGCGCTCCTTCAACTCTGCACTTCTCTTCCCCCTGTGACAAAACATAAAGTAGATTGTCGATGAAATGTGCTATAATTACAACGCCCCTCTGATGATGGGTGTCTTGAATTGGGTGACATTTATTTCCCAATTTTATTGGTATGACGTTTCGGTTGCCATCGTTCGATCATGGATGCTTGGGAGTTTTCAGAGCGTATTACCGTTGTCGGGTTGCAAAAGTCAGTACTGTCGTAAAATAGAGTAGCCATCAACACTAACATACAAGTAGGGGTTTTGGAATGACCCAACGCTACTCCACTGTAGCCATTCGTTGCCAGATCAAATTTAAAGTGGAACCGTGGTTATAGTGTTGCCTCGTTATCCACGGATGTTATGCGCTTGGAAAGTGGTTACCATAACCGCGGTTGAAAAAAGGAGTGCTGTACATATAAAATTATGGGTCATGGGAAAAATAATTTTTACTTGAAGAGCAACATACTGATAAACCACACGTTTCAAATTGTTCAGGAGAGCTATTTTTCTGACGCAAAACTCCACAGCATCACTAGCTGGGCAACAGGGTGATTTCGTATAATATAACAATGTATTATATGTATTAAGGTATTAACTTCACTTGAAATTTCTTAAAGAAATTTCTCAACAGCTTCTAACCAGTTTTGATCTGACGATAATGAGGATCAAATATTTTCTATTTGTTTCGCGTGATATTAAAATTTCGTCAAATGTCTCATTTGTTCCAATTTTCACGTAAAACGTGTCTGGCTTGAGGGTTACATTTTTAATTTAGATTTTTTTTTTTTGTTATTTGGTATTATTAAGTAGATTGACTTTCAATCAATGGAGTTAAGTTTATTATACTTTTTATATTTTACTTTATATACTTCTTTTGTCATAAAACTTTCTGTTTGTTTTCTTTTTGTTGTTTTCCATTTCGTTTTCTTTTCTAACTCTCAGTGCTTGTGCTTGGAACAAGTTATTGATTGGATTTACTTGGTTTTGCTTTTTCTTCAGAATAATGGAGCTCAGCAATTGGCCTCGGAGGCAACTATCCACATCATCTTAGAGGATGTGAATGATGAAATCCCTCTGTTCACTGAGAGCGAACAGGGATCCGTTCCTGAAGGGGAGAAAGTGGGTTCTACTGTCACTCACATCAATGCTATCGACAAAGATGGAACTTACCCTTACAATCAGGTAAGATTACTTTTCCATACTCCAATCCCTCTCATCTTCCACGACTCTGGAAATCTTTGGGTTATTGACATTACCGAAGGATTTCTTCAATTTGGTTGGAAATAATCCCCAATTCTTGAAAACCCATTAACTGTGTTTCCTACTCAGTTATGATGATAAAGAAAGAGATGATAAAAATGAAGTGCAGAATGGGGGATTAACGTAGAAATTGAGTGTTGATGGTTAAAAAGTTTGATAAAATAAGCGAAACATAGTGTAGTGAACCTTATTAGTGGTTTTTTTGTTTTGTTTACTGATTTTTATATTTAGATTGTGATTAACTTCTGTGTAATCAAGTTATTTAAGTTGTTTTTTATTACGGTTAGACGAAACAAAATTTAGTTTACTAGAAGTAGACTCGTGCTGTAACATGATGGCAGGAGATAGGGGTTTAGAGGTAGTAATACAAACTTTAGATTCCTAACTACGAAACTAACATATTTTTACTTTTTTTTCACGTTTACAACAATCAATCAACTCCATCTAGTGACAAGATGTTACACATATGATTGGTTTCGATTTTAACAATCACCAATAACAGCTGATTTGAGGGAGCAATGGGCGGGGTTAAAGCGTCCGCCACACATACATACACGCACAGAAACGGGCTATTATTATTATTAATTCCAATAATTAAACTAGCTCATTAGGAAAAAGTTTTTTCTGAAAGTCAACAGAAGTTAGATATTCAATGAATATACTCTACATATAGGAAGTTCTCGGTTTATGCGAAGGTTATGGTCTGCACAAAGCTGTACCTTTGCACTGTGTTATTATGCTGGAAATAAGCTTTTAAGGCCCCGCTATTTTTGGTGTGGCAATTTGAGTAATTTATGGACAGCTGTGACATCAGCTTCTTGACCAACCAATGAAAACTGGTTGGTAAGAAACTGACGTCACAGTTGTTTAAAAATTGTTCAAACCGTCACACTAACAAATTGTGTCTCAAGAGGTCCTCTTTACAAAGCAGTAGCAATGCTCTGTGATGTGTTGAAAAGCTTGACAAATCTACTAATTTCATTTGGTATTAACTGGTATAAAAGAACTTAAGTGATGAAAACAATGACTTTCTAATAATGATTCAATAATTCCAACTAACTTTAAATTAAATTCCTGACAAACTTAAGCATCCAAACTTTAAAAAACAAATTTCCTCGAATAAACTCCCACGAGATGTAAACTAATAATAATGATAACTGAAAATAGAAAATATTGAAATTCCAATGATGTGGTAAAACGTCAGCTTCCAGTCATTTATTTACCTTCGCACAAAATTGCGTAAAAGGAAAATTGTTTAAATTTACACGTCTATTTAGAAGATATTTTAGCTATGCGAAATCACATATACGACACTCGCATAACGTTGCATGTAACAATTCATAGTTTTGAGTAAATGGCAAAAAAATATTCAGCAACACATTGATTGTCACATGTTAGGTGCCCAATTTCGAAGTGATATATGTATGTTTTAGGCAGTATTTGTCTATTGACAGCACTAGCTGTCAGCACTACCTAGGCCCATATATGAGGCACAATTTTCCATATTAATCTCAATATTGAATTTTTGTAACGTACAACGTAATTCCGGGCAAGCCTTCAATTGGTGCAGTATAGAAAGAGTACGAGTATATAAATGCGTTAAATTATAACTACTACAATAAATGCGTGTAAACTATTGCCACTATAAGTATCTTATAGTAATAAAATTTGCTTATTACTCTGAATTTTTTATCAGCTGTTAAATATCGGTTTTCATCACAGCATAGTTGAAGTTCATCGTCCTGTTTCTGGAAGTTGAATGGTTGCGATGTGAACTACATAATCTTGCCATTAGTTTTCTCCCACCCATCAAACGGATCGTGTTAACCACTATGATGGTTGGATGATAAAATGTGATCTTGGTCTAGCTAGACGCCATTTTCATAGCACGCTCATAGAATAGAAATGTAGGAACCAGAAGGGAACCCTTGACGTGAAGATAGCAGATAGAGTTTAATTGCTCCTTGGGAGTTTTAAACACAAGTCCGAATTTGAAGAGTAATTCTGCAGAAATTCCTGATAAGGGTTTGTTAGCGAAAAAAAAGACACTTTTAAATGTCTTGAGAGAAGGGACTTGAGAGACAAAGGAGAAGGAAGAGAAAGCCAAGTCAAAGGTAGTCGTGGCGGCAAAAGATCCAAAAGAAGAGATGATGATGCGGGACCTGGTGAATTGAGGGTAGACGAGGGAGAAGGAAAAATCCTTTAACCGTTCTCATAAGTCCCTTAATGATGGGTCATAACTTGAGGTCTGTCACAAGGGTCGAGCGCTAAATCAGGTGGCGATAAGATCTCAACCGACCCAGAGAAAGTTCCATAGCTCTGCTCGACATTCTTGGTCCATACTATATAGCAAGCCCACTCCACTTCGGGGGGGCCCCCCATCATAAGCTCCGACTTGTCTTCTTTTCGTCTTTAAGATAAGAGGGTAGTAGTAGGGAGGTTCTCGGAGAGAGAGAGAGAGAGAGGAAGGAAGAAGCCAAAACTTAAGTTGAAGAACTTTCCAAAGAGTTTTGAAACTCAAGGTTCTTTGTAGCTTTTCAAGAAATTTTGAGAATCACTTTTTGATGATGAGAATTTCATTCCTACATCGTATAATAACGTAGTTCTTTGTCTAACCTTCTTTTCTAGTAAAGTTAGACCCACTCTTTAATGTTATAAACTGGTGACAAAAAGTAGTTGTAATTGACATAAAGTAGTAGTTGTCACCAAAACAATGCCTGTTACAACACAAGACTGCGTTCTTCGACACTTAGAGTTTAGCACCACCGAAGCGTAATGTGATTTCGGCAATCTTATGGGTTGGTTGGTATCACGTGACATGCTTCTTTGGCGTTGAACATCAATGTTCAATGTCGAAGTACGACAAAATCTTGGCAATTTGGGTGAGTAACTGTTTTGGAAAGGTTTTAGTTTCGGTTTTAGTTTCACTTTAACAATGTTTAAATTGTAGAAAGTTATTTTTTCATAAAAAAAATTTTTTTGTTGAAAATAACAATATTTAGTTTTACGAAGTGTAATGGATGAGAATACCCGTCAATGCTTGTCAAATTTAACATTGGTTTTATTTGTAGGATCGAATCAATTTTTGATAATTTGATGTGGCAAATAATCTGATGCTGTATTACTAAATAATTGAAGGGTCTGTTGTGAAAAAACGTGTTAAGTGACATTTTTAGAATTTTGAGGAAAACACGTTTAAAGATCTGAACTTGCCTTTGCTGTCTATGCACATGTTGCTCTTTATTCACACTAATATCTTTGCACATGTTATTGTTTTTCTAAAGATTATGCGTTAGGAAGGTAGAATTGCACCTGACACATTCTAAAATGCTTCTAATTTTCCACAAAAATGTCACTTAATACTCTTTTACACCAGGTCCTTCAATTATAAATATATTATAAATATTGACACACGTAGACATCAAGCAAAATTATCTGAATGCAGTTTGCTTATGACTTTAGGGACACCCTGTGTATTTTTCAAACTGTACACCATTCATTGGTTGCAGTTGAAACTTTTTTTGTTTCGCCCATGGGATTTTGGTGACCAAATGACTATGTTTGCTTTTAAAATTTGACTTCGGTTTTCGTTGAAGAAACAATATGTTAGTGGTTAAGCGTTCCAGACATTTAGGCTTTTGACATTGATTGAGATGGATTTGTGTTCATTAGTCGAATTAATTTGGTTGGAATTGATTGCTTGGCTTTCCTCTTTAGCAATGAATAACATCAACTTTTGCATTGGCTGCATCGATAAACCATTCGTCGTTTGACATGACATTACGGTGTCATTTTTTGGTTTTTCATGTACACCGCTTCTGTGTTAAATAAGTGAAAGCAGACAACTGACAAAGCACCCACAAAAAACTTTTTTTTTGCCATATAAATCATTCAACAGTTTGCGTACCAATGTAAAGAGGTCGCTTTTATGAGTTGTATCATTTGTGTGTGTATGCACTTCGACACAGTTACTGTGGATTTGTACGGGGAAAATGTGTATGACTCGGAAGGGACATGGAGTTTCCTTTTATTTTCTTTCCTTTCAGGAATCTTTAATGGATTTTCTTTAAGTGCGTCGTCTTTTCCACGCTGTCGTCATTGATCATATGCTTTTTTGAGGGGATCCCATTTCTAAGGGTCGATAGAATAAGGGATCTGTAGGGTTATGCACCAACTTCGTAGCAGATAGAAAGAACGAAGAAGGTTCTTGGGAAAGGTCTTTGCCATTTATCAGTTCTCTGTGACACTGTAATTTTGGACCACGCAGCCGATGGCACTTTT
Organism: Cryptops parisi; assembly: GCA_034695005.1. Classification (NCBI taxonomy): domain Eukaryota; kingdom Metazoa; phylum Arthropoda; class Chilopoda; order Scolopendromorpha; family Cryptopidae; genus Cryptops; species Cryptops parisi. The sequence continues at coordinate 7,374 of JAQIWH010004273.1, read as the reverse complement.
TGGATGAAAATGCAATGGTTTCGTGAATGGATGGAAAGTTCTACGCTTTTTTCTTTCTTTGGGGAGTTCTTTTTTATGTTCGGGAAGAATGAAAAGTCCAAGAAAAGTGAATCTTATTTTATTGGATGCTGCTTTATTACCGATGGTTATCAGTATGCTTATCGCTATGCCTAGTATATCTTGATATTTTTTAAGAATTTTTTTCATGACAGACATGATGTATGGAAATTTCTATATCATCTTGGAATGTTATTGACACAAGGTTTCAAGATAACATTTTGAGGAAAATAAATAAGTTGACAATTTTAGTTATTAAATTATTATTATTATTAACTTTATTGCATTCCAATGGAATAATAAGACAAAAACAAACACTAAAATAACCAAAAAGATACAAGAAAAACAAAGTTAAAATTTACAATGTAAGCAATTGTTTCAAAGGCAAGAAGTAATAATGGACATGAAAAATGCAATAATAACGATTAATTATAAATAGGAAATCGCCCACTGCTTTTATGCACCCCGACTCTATCATAAAATAAAAGAGGACAAAAATTCCTGGCAAGGGGTAAAACTAAGTTATGAAAACGAAATTGAAATTGAAATACAAATAGTCTGAATCGTATAATGCGGTCATTCAAGGCTCTTGTCTTGCATCTACTCTATTTGCAGTAGTGGCAAATAGATGTAATATGTTCCTCTAAATACCAATTTATTCACCTAGTGTATGTGGGCGATAATTTTCATATTATGCCTTTTGCTAATTATCAATACCATATTGCTGAATTCTCATCCTAGATATTAATAAATTCGCCAATTTCAATTTATGCGAAAACCTCGCATGACACAAAGTTCTAAGCAAAATAGCAACAGACAATGTTTATGTAATTTGTGCATCATCGCACAAAATCACATATACTGTAGTAGTGAACTGTTTAACTATTTGGGAAGATTTTTTGTCGCATTTTGGTGACTTCACATACAAGGAATGTCAATTCATTTCTTTAGAATTTTTCCGTGCATTTTGGCGAATTGAATATAAGGAACGCGTCTCAATTTTCATTGCATAACTTACTTCACGTGCCAGTTAAATTCATTAATTTTCTGTTTTGGAAGTTACGAAAATTATTAAACTAATCTTTAACTAATGATATAACTTTTAAATGTAATGCTGTCAAAAATTTAGTTCTACTATTCATTTGAAGTTGTTCTTCATGTTTTTGGAATTTGATTTGAATATTCTTTGAAATGTTTAATAAACATTTCTGTTTTTCGTTCATCGGTTTAGAAACGTGCATTTTACTGGCTTAACAGAAAATGTACCCTGAATCGAATATTTATGAATACCCTCATAAACTTTGAAAACTTCAACATATCTTGAAGTTTGAAAACTTTTACATTTTAAAGTTTACATTCGAAACGGATTTATTTGACAGGACAAACTTTGTTTAGTTTTGACGAGAATTATACATAAATGAAAAACATAACCGAATCTAACATTTTTCTTTAGCATAAATGGGTTGAGTAGAAACGAATAGAAAAAGTTCACTAATTCTACTAGGGAATGAAACTTTTTGATTACATTTGAATGACATTAAACTGCTTTAACATTTGGAAAAACTAATCTTTTATATAATCTGACTGTTCCGTCATTTTGGTCTTTTGTTAAGAGCGAGTGATTTTGTGTAATTTTGGTAACCTACAATAGTGACTTATTACATTATTTATACAATAGTCTTTTGTTATTCCTTGGAGTCATGTTCTTGGATATGATTACGATTAAATAACTGCGGTTAAGAAGATAAAGTTTAATGTAAGGGGGTTTCACTGAACAAGAATACAAACTGCATAAATATACGTCATTTTCTTGTTCTTTTTACATATTCACTTCTGGGACATTCTGAATTAAAAGTCAAATTGGCTTAATCTTTCCCAGTGTGCTTTATAACTTCATTACGCTACCAAAGAGTTTGTTAGTGCCATTTATGGGTTAAAATATGATCCAAGCAGAACGTAAAGTACTTTCAGTAAAGTACTGTAAGGTTAACGCTGGCGGCAAATTCGCGTTATATTGAAATTAAATTTATTATTTATCTTTCGCATTTTAATATGTCCAGCAGACTGTATATAGAGAAAAGCGGAAACGTTTTAGTTTGAAATTTAATATATCGAAGTTTTGTGTTCACAGTTAACGCTCGCAAGAGTCGTTCAACTTTTTTATTGGTTTTCAAATATTGATGGTTCGATGATTTTTAATCATTTCTTGTTTTTGAATGTCCTGAAAAGACTTTCATGAAACTTGTTTCCAAGTTGAAACCAGTGATTTGAAAAGTTTACTCATCCTTTTGAAAAAGATGAAAATAAAGACAGAAACAAATATCTTTTGAAGTTGAACATACAACTAAAAACACCCGTTTCTCAGGTTTAATATTACTCAGACTATGAAATGCAGAATGTCTCGTGAGTCGGAACAATTTTATTTCATGTCACCTTCGGTTATTGTTACTATAGTAATTATTTATTGACGTTTTATTTTTGTTGAGGAATTCATGTTTATTGTGATATTCACTGACAAATTAATTTAAAGTAGGTTAAAGCACGGAATGGCGTTATTTATGGTGTCACAAGACACGACTTTCTACTTGGCTCATTGATTATTGCAGTGAAAATCGGATAACGCAATAGTCGTGTTTTCGAAAAGTGTAATCCAGTAGAAGAGAGTGAATTAATCTACAGGCTGTTGCTGTTTCGGAAATTTCATTATTTATTTTTTTTATTGCGAAATCCGGATGATGGCTATAGTTTATTAATAAAATAGTAGGAATTAATATGCCCAATTGCCCAAGCAACGCTGATTAATTACCACGCAATTTTACAACACAACTAGCGTGAGAGCATTTCTCGTTGCATCCCTAATCGAATTTTTAATTAACGAATTCGAATTGGAACAAGTATTGAGCAGAAAGTGTCAGGGGGAGTTTTAAACCAACATTAATACGCGCTCTCGCACGTCTTTCAATCGCATCAAAGGGTTAATTCGTCCCATGCTCGTGAATCTACCCAAATTTGTCGACACGTTTTGTACATACTCATTGTAAAGGTCAAGACTTTCAATCCATCTTAATTAACTAGTGATGACAGTTTGTCAGTTGAGACGTGACCCTTTTTCGTCGACCTTATTCGCTTCCAATTCGTGTTACAAGAAATTGAAGGCAACAGGGGTTGTGTTTGTTAGGTTTAATCGAATAGTACTGAAAGACGTAATTTTTATGCCAACAACTCGAATTTTGAAATGATTTGACAATAATTTGAAGTTTCAATTTGCACCTGCAGAAGTTCTTAACATTTTCTGCGATTGAATACAGTAGGGACGTTTCCAATCTTCTTGACGTATAGAGCTTGTGCGGATTGTTATGTACTTTATATCACACATAGTATACAGGCACACATCTGGTTTGGTTTACGAACGCCACAATTCACACAAATAAGTTTTGTTTTTATTTTCATCTTATTTTTTTATACAGGATGCTTTTTCTCAAGTGAGACAAATGAATATCTCTTAATATTGCACATACTTCGATTATAGTGTTATGGAATAGGATCAGAAAATTTGGGAGAAATACAATGGTGCTATTTTCATTGATCTTGAAATTCTTTTCACGAAAATTGCGTTGTTACATCGAAAACCATAAGTCGTAGCTACCAAGTCATAGTTAGGAAGTTGTAGCCAAGGTTCCGTTTAGTCATAATCCAGTGTCGTTTCATTTCATATTTTCAGCAATCCAACCAAAATAAAAATTCCTACAACGATAAAGATAAAAAAGCAAAATGATGCACAACAGCTTCTCTGCACATCACTCATACTCTTCAGTGGAGTTTTGAAATGAAATATTGTTTGTTAGCCTAAACTAACCTTAATTAATCTAAACAGTCGTATACAAAGTATTATTTAATGCTTTGCCAAAACAAAAAGCCAGCCATTCTATTTAATTCGATAATAAAATACATACTGCTAGTAGCATATATTGCATATACATCGTACACATTATACACAGCATGTACGGTATTTGATAAGAAAGTACATGAGATGTTGATTTAATCGAAACTGATTGCGTTATAGTTTATAATCGTTTTCAATGTGTTCTGATTATTTTTGTTTTTTTGTAGGTGTTTTATGCTATTGTGGACACTCCCAATAACGAAGGCTCGCGTTACTTTGACATCAACCGAGCCACTGGTGAGGTGTTCACGAAAGCTGTTTTTGATCGTGAAGAGAAACAAGCTTACGCTATCCAAGTAAGAGCAGAAGATGGTGCATCTTCAGCACGTCCCAATGCTCGACCAGGAGAACCCAACTCAGGTAAGAAAACCCAATATTTTTTATTTCGCTTAAAAATATGCTATTTAATGACAGAATTCAATCATGATCCAATTTGTATATTTTTATGTTCTACTAGTAAAAAGCCCGTCAAAAATGACGGAGAAGTGGGTTTTTTGTTGTTTACATTATGCAATTCATTGGTTTAACTGGTGTTGCTTCGCATCAGTCATTTATTCTTTCAACTCATATTGCTTGGCAATATTCGTTACCGTTAGATTAACGATTTTCATATAAGTTTCGGCATTTTCACACATAGTACGGTGGCGCTACCATAGCTGGTGAGGAGAAGCTCACTGCAGTATTATTAGAGAGATGCTGATACGAATTTTCAATTCGATTTTTCGTTGTTGTGAGTTTGTAAGGGCGGGATGGGGGGTACATACATTAAAAGGATTGATTAAGTACGAGCGTATAACGTGTTCAAAATCATAAAAAGGTACTTTGAGGTTAGACGCCCAAACTTGCGTGTGGCGCTGCATGCACTTGGTTTATGGGTTTGGGGAACAAGTTAGGTTAGTTAAACAGAAACACATCTAATAGATTACGAATTCATTAGTGCTGCACTTAATATGTTTTTGTTTGAATAATCTAGGACTTTTCCTGCTTTGGGCCCTCCAGCAGTTTAGTGGTACCGGTTTTTGCTTGTACTTGGTTATGGGTTGTTTTTTTGCAGGTAAGGTTAGATGTATGATTTAATGTATAACGACGTATTAAATATATGATTCGTTTTTTTTAACCTAACCTGCAAAATAAACAACCCATAACCAAGTACACTGAACTGCTGGCGGGTCCCAAACAAGAAATGTCCAAGGTCCGAAATCTACCCTTGAATAAATACCAAGGCGTTTCAAACAAACAAGTAGCGCCACAAGCGAAGTGGGCATCTGTACCAAAAGACAAGAATAACACTGTACATATAGACAAGGTTTAAACTACAATGTTGTGTACCGAATCTCAGCGTTTAATATTTGATTCGATATATCGATAAATTTATAACTTGTGTACTGAACTATTTAAATTTAAAGAAATATAAATTGAATATTAAGAAACTATAATTATATTATTTTTAACAATTTGATGAATTTTTCTATGGATATATAATTATTTCATAAAAATATTATATCATACAAAAAATATATTTTTATTAAATAATATTAAGAAAGACATTCATTTAGATTTTAGATTTTCTCTTATTAATTTTTAAAATTCTTGTATTTATTTTTTTGCTTGAATACATTTAATAGTATCTTATAGTTAATACTTTTTTTGCAAGAAAAATAAAGTTCTATAGAATGATTCAAATTTCCTCAAAATTACGAGGATATTCAAATTGACACCTGGCGTGTCACTTGTTGCGTCATTAATTGTTCACGTGATATTAATCTGCGATTAGTGTTGTACATGTGTAGTACTTCAAGAATATTATTTAAAAAATGGCGTTTTTATAGTCTAAAAATTGGATCTAACGTGCTATATAACGTTTAGTATTGTCAGTGATTACAACGATGGTCTAAAATTTGTCATAAACATGAAACGTTGTTGATATTATCCATGTAGAAGACAGCATTGCTGATAGTCCACCATTGCTTCGTTGGACAACGTTAGTGCAAAAACATTTTATGAAGTTACATTCATTGCCATCGGTTAAGTTGAGGTTTAAGTGTTAGTGTAGGTGAAGTACAGTACTGAAAATAGCAGTTTATCGTGAGCTATAGTGCCTGTTTATGGAGGTGAAGTTTGTCATCGTCTGTGGATAGGATTCTGGAGACAACGACACAGCTTCTAATATTAAGGTAGGAAAATCACCAAATGTGGGATATGCCGTTGTTGTTGATTGAATTGGTGTCTAGACTGATAAAGATGTTGGGTTGTCTTGAAGTTTACGTTGGTATATAAAGGCCATGCAACTCAGTCTATGGATATGAAGGCTAAGTTAGGTTAATGAAAAGAAACAAAAATATATCAAATTTATGATTATACAAGTTTATGATTAATGATTATATCAAATTATGAAATTGTTTGTTTTTTAACTAACATAACCGTTATACCGTTGACTGAGTTGCATTGTGACCATTCACCAACGTAAACTGCAAAATGACTAGAGTTACTATTTGTGGCTCCATTGTTTGAGTTGATGAACATGGTTACTGTTACATACTTTATCATAAGATTCGCAATATAATTTCAAAATGATAGGTATACTTTTTTCATAATGAGCACCAATAAAAATGTGGCTCATTCGGGTCACCCTGTAGAAATTATAGTTTATGTACAGTTCTGACATTAGATGAAAACAATGTTTTCTGCATGCGACCGTTCGAATGAGACTTCGCTTTGTGTTAGTTTATGTTCCCGTACATTTATACAGGGTGATCCAGAGAACTCGTTTAATTTAAAACACCGGAGTTAGCAAAACAAAAAGACTCGTAGCAGCCACTTGCAAGTGTTAAACGGTTTAGGTGATCGTGTCAGAGTCTTTCTCCAAGGAAAACTGTCGCTGCCAGGTTATACTATACCGAAATAGACTATAGTTGGAATCACGTAGGGCTGTTCTTTCTTTTGTTGCTATTTTACCACCACCACCAGCAGTGTGTTCATCTTTACGACCAATCAGCCAAGTGCTCGTGCGCGTCTTTTGCCTTGATCCTGTTGGCGCGAACAAGATTGTGTCAGGCGCCAAAAGCACGCCCGATGCAAGACAGTGAGGAAAGGCAAGGAAAGTGGTTGAGAATAGGAAGGGGGGGGGGGAGAAAAAAATTGAGGGTAGGGGACTTTTCGCTGGAAACACGAAGTGTGTTGTCCCTTTCATTTGGTCCAATGGTGGGACAGTTCTCACTGACGACCCACGTGGGAGCAACGACCGTGAATGATGGTGTCGTACGACAGTAGCGCTAAAGGAAGAAAACGAACATTGCGAATTTTGTAAGGCACGGTGTAAATGCCACTGGTCGTTTTTTTATTTTAGGGGGGGGGGGGCAAAAGCCCTCTCCAGA
>JAQIWH010004272.1:0-17429 GCA_034695005.1 Cryptops parisi | reverse complement strand
GATGATGGCGCTGCAATCCGGACAACATGTATCGCTAGAAGTATGTGACCGATCAACACTTCTAACCGAACCCTCCACAAACATCACCCCAGTCAAGTTAGTGTTAGGTTAGAAGTGATGATCGGTCACATACTTCTAGCGATACATGTTGTTCGGATTGCAGCGCCATCATCGGCGCCTTTTCGACGCCTCTAGATAAACGGAAAAGGACCATCCGACGTTTTTCTATCCGATTATAAAAATCCGCACAAATTAGTAGTTAATTTAATTATTAGTAATTTGTTTTTATTCCGTTCACACACGAAAAAAAATCGCAGAAATAAAACTGTTTTCACTTCGTTTTTCGTGGAAATGTCATCGGTCATCTTTAATCGGGCTTTGATGTGAAAATTTGTTTAAATTAAGTAATTTTAACTTTATAAACAGCAACACTATCTCAGCAAAATTTACATTGGCAATTGAATGAATGGAATGAGGGTTGAGCTAATAGGTGGAATTTAGTTGATTGAAATTTTAATGGAATGTTAAAAGAGGGGGAAAGGAAGCGAGACTGAACTGTTGAAAAGTCCTTTGTGTCAATAGTCGCTAAGTCATGAAAATTCAATCGTTCACGTCGCCATTAATGTCGAGGCGAATTAAACGCGTTGATATATGTGCGTCGACTTTGCATATTTCGTTGAGCGATTAAAACGACCATCGATCAGTGTGTCGTTATGACGTATCGTGTTCGGTACCCATTTGAAATGTCACGTTAAATGTCGATGCTAAGTCGAGACGAATGATGGCCATCGTTTCGATTGATCCCTATCGTCGACGCCACCTGTCGAGACGAGTCATTGCATTCCGAAATTATCATTAAAAGTGTAACTTCTTACAAGCTGTCACAAGCTTTTATTTAACTTGACCTGGCGTCTTGAACGGTTTTCAAAAAATTTCAAAGTTTCAAATTGTAGATGTCATTTTTAACCGGTTCCCGTGTGTCGTAGGGACTTAGAAATTTGGTGCACAGTTCAGTCTTGTGTGACAATTAAATCTATCAAATTTCGAGGAAAATATGTCCTTTTATTTGGGTGCTATTGGCACGTAAAAAGTGGTTTTTTTCAGCAGGTAGTGTGTTCCTGATGCTCTGAACCACATCTTCGTTTCTCATTGTGGTAAATAAACATGCTCACTTATACATTATGCATAGATTACTACATATAGTTCACGCTCATTGCTGAGTATAAAACAGATTCATCCGAAAAAACCCTTAACAATGAAAGGTCGATCAAACAAAAACGGAAGCTGTTTGTTTTTAAATTGTTTTTAACACTCGGAGGTTAAAGTGGTTCAATATCTTCGAGCACTTTTTTGGTAGGTTTCCGATAACATACAGAGCTAGAATTTTGAACATAGGCTTAATATGAAGTCAATTCTGAGATTTTTTCACACGAAGGGTCTCTTTTTTCTCGAAAAGTATTCCTGACGATATACAGTAATTATATTTTTAAGCCACCACATATTGCTATACACAAAAAGTAAATGTCTTTGTGATGTATTGTTTACTATATATTTTTTATATTTTATTCATCTTTAGTGTAAGACGAATGCTTTTTAGGAAGTTAACTTGAATTTAAGGTGGTGAAAATTGTGGTGAAAATTTCCTTTCCAATAGTTACTTCCGTTTCCTTTGTGTGTTTTTCTGGTTTCATTGGTTATTGAATCAAGTTGGTAGTAAGGGAGGGGGATAAAATGATCATAACTGTTGGATCTTCTTGTCCGTTTTCATTTTCTTGAGTTGCATGATGTAAGAAAAGAGGGAATGAAATTACTTGGTCGATGAAGTTGTTCATCTATCATAGAGATTCTAACGACGTAAGTGGGTAATTGGAGAGGGTGGAGGGGGTACACCTTGGTATCAATTAGAGCCAAACGAGCCGAGCTGTACAGGGTGCTAATAACAAACATAAATTCCCCGAATCAAACATTAAGTGGAGAGATAGCATCTTTTCATGACACTAATTTCGACGTCTTTTTTAACCAACGAGATTAGCTTTGATGACTGTCAGTGTTAGCGTTATATATGACGATTCTTATACTGGCAAGAATATCATATTGTACGGTGAAAAGCAGATTCAGCTCCAATTGTGTGATGGTATGATTAATAGGTTTACATTGGTATATTTTTGAAATGCTTTAATTTTTGAAACGGTGTAAAAGGGGGGGTCAACTCTTTATAGTCCGTGCTATGATCAAGTTGAGCTAGAGCTTAAAAATTCGGTTTCTGGAAACTATTAGCTAGTAAAGCGTCGTCCATTTTTTTTTTCAATTTTTTTTAGGACCCACACGAGGGTTAATTTTTGTGTCTACTATTGTAGACAATAGGTATTCAGAAGAAAAAATTAATTTTTTAAATGCTAAATACGAAATGTTTTTAGTCAACTCATGCGTTTATTATCAAAAATGATACATGGAACAAGGAATTATGAAGAATGGTTATATTTTAGTGTAAAATTTTTCCAATTGCAATTCATTTCGAATAAAACTGAAATAAGTTGTCCGATCCCCAAAATATTTACTTTTCTCATTTTATACATCAATATCTTTTATTTTTTTCTGCATTATTTAATCAACACCTGAAAGATTTTTTTCGAAAGGCTTGTTTTTCGGCAAGTCATTTAGTTCATCCAAGCCACAGGACTCGACTAGAAAGTATACATACAGCGTATCTACAATTTTATATGTCCGTAAACCTATCGTCTACAAAAGTGCACAAACAAACTTTACTGCAACCGCTTAACGTCTACATTCGTAAACACATACTTTTAAAAAAAAAATTTACATATTCGTATCACAATTTTTTATATTTTTTACGATATATGTTTGGTCTGATACGTTGTCAGTATTTTGGAATAAAATATTTGGTCAATTTCCTCTAAAAATATAAGTCACATTACCGAATTCCCGAGAGTACTCAACTCGTAGGGATGTTACGCTGTTAAGCCATTTTTAAGCCAAAATATTATACAGCCGAGAAAGAGAACCGTGGTAAAAATATATAGCCAAAAAGGAGAATCGTGATACAATTTGTAAACATATATACATATGTTAACGATAGGTGCTTATAGTAAAACTCTATAGCAAATCGATTTTTCACTGAGAAAATTTAATTCCATGTCTACTTATGTAGACAATAAGTTATAAAGGGTTAAATAACATTTTTACAATTTCGAGAAAACAGCGTTTAAAGATCTAAACTTGCCTTGCTGTTCAGATCTGCCATGATGCGTTTTGCCTGTTATGTGAGATTTAAACCTTAATTCACTATCAGGTGTATTGTTGAGTTAGTTAAATGAACGGTTGAAGAGAAAAACATTGTTAGAGAGCTTTTTAAAATGTGCATTTCAAGTTGAATGGATGAAAAAAGAACTGATGTGAATAGTTGAGTGAATATCTTGTGAGTTGTATTTGAAGTTATTGTTTTATTAAATGGATTTATTGACTTATAAGACTCATTACACACTCCGGCATGGCCTCACTGTCTATGTGCTACTTTATACTTTTTGCACTAATATTTTTGCCATATTGTTGTTTTGCTCAAAATCATTTGTTAGAAAGGTAGAATTGCACCTAACAAATTCGAAAATGCTTCTAGGTCATTTTTGACAGAAATGTTAACATTCTTTTACACTAGGTCCTTCAACTGTGGTCTTCAATTTATGCGAGGGGTTACGTTGTGCAAAGGTTTCACATAAATCGGGAATCGCACGTATCCGAATTTCAATCAACCGAATAACTACAACCAACAATTCAATCGTGATATATCATACAAAATCGCTAAATAATTTTTTTGGTCGTATCGGGGAGAATTCATTTCATCGCATAATAGCAAAATCGAATATAAATCATTCAACCGTGGACTTTTTTTAAATGTTTGGTTGGAAGCATGATCTGAATGGTTTAATTAACAGAAGCAATTACTACATTTCTATACTGTTTAAAAAGTTTTTTATAAAAATTATACGAAAAATACAGGGTGGTTAAAATTTTCTTTCAGTGATGAACCAAAAAACTTATCCAACTGTTTTTGAATATAAACGTAAAAGTTCAGCTTGTTCAACTTTCACTTCTACATTTCTTCTGTTTTTAACTCAGTTTTTTTTTAAATTCTTAAAAATATTATAACCCCTCAATAATTCTCGAATATAATTTTAAAACAATTCAATAAGTGCCCCGTTGTAAATTATGCACTGTCCAGTAGATATTTAACTTTTGCGTCAACTAGTCTTAGGTGAACAGTAAAATAAACTGTTTGAGCTGCTCTATATGATATGATACATGAAACACATGCACAAGTTTTTTGGTTCATTTACTATTCATCAATGAAATGCCCTAATAATTTGTAATCGCCGTGTGTATGGTTCTATAAAGTGCGGTCATGTTTATGGGTCATAAGTATGGTTAAAAAGACCATTTTTAAAAAGACTTATACCTTGTTTATGCTTGACTTATTTTTCAACTCTTCTTGAAAGAATGTGGTTAAGACCGATGTGGTGGGTAAACCTTGAGGAGACGAACGAAATTAATTAAACCGCAATTTTATGAAGATGACGACATTAATAACCGGCTTGGAGCGTCGTAATTGAATTGTTAATCCCTCTTTTGCTGATTATGTTGAGACCCAAGACTTTGAGAATCGACCTTGTGTTGCCCTTGTACAAGAAATGATGCAAAATTTATGTCACATTGTCAAAAACTCAAATTTCTGAAGTTTCTTTTGACAGGTGAAACTTCAAATTCAGAAATATGAATTTTATTGTTGTATTAAAACTCGCATTCTATATGATATGAGAAAAGTATGTAGACGTTACAAGAACAATTTTGGACTTTAAGGATTTTTGCACACATGAAAATGTTCATGCAAAATAACAAGATACGGAAAAATCTTTATATCCGGGATAATATTATTTTATTATTGTTTTTTATTTGTGTGTTAAAAAATTGATTGGTTTTAAAAAACAAATGTCTATAGAAACTGCTGCAGTGTCCTTTTTTTCAAAGATGTGTGTATGTTATATTGTCATTGATTGATGATGTTGAACTTTGCACCATGGGTACTTTAGCTTTGACGTGTGAATATATTTTCGCACCGTAGAGCATTAAAACCATTTTATACGTCATATTTTTTGTTAGTGTACAGGGAATCCTCTATTTATAGGTACGATTTCCGTATATGCGATTTTGTTTCTATGCGACGAAAGAAATTTCAGTTATACGTTAGATGCATGAAATTGTGCTATTATGCGATTTTGTGCGTCTGTAGTAAACAAGTAATTTTAATTTGATTAATAGTTGCGCTATTAGCGATTTTTTTTTGATATTGTACAAGGTAGAGTTGTCAATGTCGACCACAATTGGATCGTCTTAAACCATACTGAACTAAGTAAAAAAAGTTGAATTTGAGAAAACTATGATTTTACGTATGGTTTGTCAATAATGTTGCATGCTATTCTCATTCGTTCATAGTGCCGTGTGACTCAGTTTAATTGATCAAGTGATATAATTCTTAGTCTGTGACTAAATTATATCTTAGTGGCCTCATTTGATGCATTAACTCAAAAAGTGTAGTTCACTATGGTTTAAAACGATCCAACCAATTTCACAGCAAGCAAATTTTATTCATTGATAATTGCGCATAACACTCCGATTTTATAGAAATTTGTGATATGTTGGAATCAGATAATTTCAGTTTTTTTGGTATAAAAATAAATTGTTAATGTTGATATCACTTCGGGGGGGAGAATGAAGGAATCGTGTTACTTAAAGTATACTACCCTTGGTCTCGGCGAAACATTTACGAGTGATTTCTTGCACCCCTTAGGGGATGAAGTAGAGAATTTTCTCACATTTTATTAGCCAAACTTAAGAGAAACCTAGATTATCGTAATTAGATAAATGTGACCGATAGCAAGGAGTTTACGACATCACCTCGAGGCAAGTTGCTTACGTCGAAACGACTTTAATATTGCATTTGCTGCATCTGCACGAGATGTTTGTTTCGATATAAATATATATACGATCTTGTTATTTTTAATTGGGAACTTGTTATCAATTCTTATGTGTAAGAATTGATAACGAGTATTTTGTCAAAACATGTAACTGAAAGAAAATGGAGATATTTCATCAATTTAAATTTTACACGTCAAACTTTTTCAATCAGAATTCATTGATCTCAACTGTTTTTCTGACGTCGTACACACGTCCGGGCGCGTTTCAGTGCTTTTGTTGTGTTTTGTTCTTTGACCAAAAGCACCAAAACGCGCCCGGAGATGTGTATGACGTCAGAAAAAGTTAAAATTGATGGAATTTGATTGAATAAGTTTGACGTGTAAAATTGGCTTAATAAATTTAAAATAGTATGATGCGTTTAGAAAGGATTATCAAGAACATTGTTTATGTAAAAATTCTTGGTCGTGTTATTGTTAACATTTGAAGGCTTGCCCGGAATAACGTTGCATGTAACAATTCATAGTTTTGAGTAAATGGCAAAAAGTATTCAGAAACACATTGATTGTCACATATTAGGTGCCTAATTTTGAAGTGATATATGTATGTTTTAGGTAGGTATGAGGTTGTCTATTGACAGCACTAGCTAGGACCACATATGAGACACAGTTTTCCATATTAATCTCAATATTGAATTTTTGTAACATAAAACGTTATTCCGGGCAAGCCTTCATTTATTGTTGGTCACATCTAGGTAGGGAAAAATTGACGTCACGTTTTATGAAATTTTATTGATCTTCAGTATAAAGAGGAAACGATTGACCAAAAACCGTTATTCGTAGAAGCGGTTTCTTGGTTATTTAAGAAACTGGTGAAAAATTCTAAATGTTTAATGTTCTTGTGAAATCAGGCATGCAAAGTAGAGAACTGGCTTTAGGTTGAATTTGTCGTTTCCCATATAACATTTGTGAAAAATGTTTTAGAACAAAGTTGTTAGTTTAGAAATAAATTCTTATAATGGTTGTCAAATTATAAGGTATGATTTTTTGGAGGATATGAATTATTTACAGTGTAATTTTAATAAAAAAAACAAGCAATTTTTAATCGACAAGTTTAACGTAACTCAAATGTGGTTGGTTTCGGTTTTAATACAATAAGCTAAACGCAGTAATGCAAAGTTAAAATGTAAACTTCTTGAAATAATGATGTATAAGTCGTCGGTCGTAAATGCACTGAGATCAAACAGAATAGAGTAGTGAAAGCAAATGGCTTATATAATTGTAACATGATAATTATTTATTGTATTTCCAAGCAATATTTATAAAGAAAGGTTTATAGATTTGAGTAGCTGAAAACTTTTCGTTTTTTGTTTGTTTTTTTTTAAATTTTAGATGCATTAAACGTCTTATTTTTACAATAAATATCTTAAAACCATTTTTAATTGAAGGGCCTGGTGTAACGAGGAGTAAAGTAAATTTAACTTTACTTTACGGGTGTTAAGTAACTCTTTTACAATTTCGAGAAAAATGCGTTTAAAGATTTGAACTTGCCTTGTTTATGGACTACTTCAGTTTTGCACTAATATCTTTGCACATATTTTATGCTCAAAATTACGGAAGGTAGAATTGCACTTTACACATTAGAAAAATGATTCTAGGTCATTTTTGATAAAAATGTCACTTAACACATTAGGCCGTTCAAGTTTTGTGCGGATCATAATTATTCAGTAACTACTGCTGTTATATTTATTTGGAATATATCCAAATAACAATATTCACAGTTGTGTTTACAAAATGATCAAAAACATATTTCAGGATATTACTTTAATCTATAATCTTTCTGTAATTGCGTCTTCTTTATTGCTAGTTACCGTAGTTAGCTTCTCAAAGCGTGATTATTTGCATTAATTACTTAACAAGTTCGAACGAGCCACAACTTATATTCGGCTTCCTAATAAAGATTCTAACATTGAAAATAGCTTAATACAGGTCACTGAAAAAAAAGTGTCAGCATGCTAAAAAATATTTAAATTAATTGAATGAAAAATATGAGAGTCCAAACATAGAGGTTTTTTTAATACCGGCACATGTGAAAAAGTCAATGGAAAAGTTAGTTGTACTAGTAGATATGAGGCGTTGACAATCTGGAACCCATTTAGGTGTTGGTGGGATGTTACAGTATAATGTCTTACCGGTTTCTCATCTTTTTCTTTCCTATTCTGTCAAAGGCGGAAAAAAGGGCATCAGTTGACACAAAGAATGTGTGTGTTCCATGACAAACGCCGAGTGCGTCATGGCAACCGAAAAGCAAAGATCAGTCTCGTTTGAAATTGACGGAATTACCAATCCATCTGGAACAATTGCTTGGGTGCTCTGTTCCATATTGTTTGTCTGTTTGTCTGTCTTGTAGTAAGATTACTCCTTTTACTTGCGCATATTTTTCCAAGCGTACATCGTGTTTCGAAGCTAAAAAAGCAACTTTGAGCAAGTGTTCTTTAACATACAGTATGTAGTTGTAATAATTCATGATTTGACAGCAACTGAAATGAATCATTCACGATTTTGTTTTTAGAGTGGCGTGGGAAGACATAAATAGCTAGAGTATTTGTATACAAAAATGGTAGCTGTGTGAGGATTTACTAAAACAAAGTACAGTACTGTATGCTAAACAAGTTAAGCCTCAAAGTATCTTTTTTTTAACTTTTTAACTTGACCGTTGATTGTGTTTGTCTGTTTGATTAACCTTTTTGCGGTCTATTTTCACACACTTACTAACATCTCAGAAAACTAAAATTTGACACGTAGACATAGTCCGCTGAACATATAATTCTATTGAATTGTGACGAATCGATGTGTCGATTACGCAAAAATGACACGTAAAGTGGAGCTTTTATCGTTGAGTTTTTGTGACGATAACAAACACGTACAGTGGATTCCGGTTATTGCGATCACTTTGGAATTAGTGTATTTTGATAAAGTGACAATAGCCGGCTAATAACATTAAACGATAGAAATTAAGGATTGAACAATGTCTTGGGACCGACTGATATGATAACATAGCCGTTTGATAATATCCGTGATTATAATAACCGGATTTCATTGTATTTAGTTTCCAGCCCAAATAAAACATTGTTATAAATAATTGGAATAAACAATTGAAACAAATGAAAAGTTTATCTAGAGTATATCTGAAAAAACTATGTCGATTCCAACTTGCGGTCAAGCATTGGTACCTCACACGTAGCGTACACATTGTGGCATAAAAGAGAAAATTACCGAAGCTTTTATTTACTCGTGCACTACTTCATAGAATCTTATAACTTAATTGCGAAACATTCTTGCTTATAACAATTTTTTTGGACGGTTTTTTATGTCATGTGAGAGCGAAATTATAAATGACAAACTCGCATAAGTCGAGGATTTTCTTGTAAAAGTAAAAGCAAAGTGTTATTCGTGGGATTTCGGTTTAAATTTTTATCGTTGGAAACATAACTTACTGGTTAATTTGACGGAAAGGACAGAAACTCTCACTTCGGTTAAGAGTATTGTTAGGAAAGTCGTGTCTTTGACTCGAGATAGTTCTTAGCAGCGTTTCTTGACATTTTAGTTTCTTTTTTTTTCTTTTTCTGGGTTTGTTATACGAGGTTCACGGACATGGAAGTGAGCTGATAAATTGAATTTACACGCAGCAATTTTGTGCATGGTTCGTGCCTAGGGGTGTAGTGCGCGTAAAGGTAATGTTACGAGCGGGAGAGAATGAAGAATGTGGCGACAACGACTGGTTAGTTGTCGTCGCCCACATTTACGTTCGCTTTATTTCAAAAGGGGGACTCCCTGTTTTAAAGATACACCAATGTTCTCCCCCATTGTCGAATGCTTCGCCTTCTGTAATTGTTCTTGCTTCGGGGAAAGTTGAGTTTTACGGCGCCATAACGTCCCTTACAACGACAGGACGACACTTTCTTGCGACTTAAATTATTGCGTGTCATCTACTAACGCCTGTCGGTGCCATTATTCGAAGTGCTCTCTCCTTTAGCTACTATTATTACTCAACTGCTACTACTTTTCGACGTGAAGAACTTGCCTACCGTTAAGCGATCATTCTCAATTTTTTTGTTTGTTTTTGTTTGTTTTGTTTCTGCAACGACAACGACACAGGATGTTAAATTTGTGTCTGAACACTAGTTCACCAAAAATTGTTAGTTTTTTAACGCGTTATTTTTTATTTAATATATTGTATAATAGTAGTAGTTTTAGAGTTAGCAATTTTTGACTGTAAGCAGTGCTAAGATTGCAATTATAATTTTCTTTTTTTTTTGTCGTGATAGTAGAAATTAAAAACAAGTAATAATTTATTTTTTTTAGTACCACCTTTCAACCTGGCTTGATACTGTGTTTTTATTTTCTAACCAAAATTTTAAAGTATATTTGAAGTATATTCTGTACGTGGTAAATTATTTGTTCATTTATAACAATGCTTGATTTGAGTTAACAGTGCTTAAAGTATGTGGTTATGTAGCGTCAGCAACACGTTACGAGAAAAATTCTATCGTCACGTGACATGTTCTCGAAATCGACAAGACATTGATCCGTTAAAATTTAATAGAATTAAATGTACCGCAAACTGTGTTTACGTTTTAAATTTCAGTTTTCTGAGATATCGGAAAGTTGGTCAAATCAAACCGCAAGAATTGAAGCGCACGCGTGAAGTTTATTATTTGTAAAAACAATTCGAAAAAACTAGTGCAGAACTGTTTAGTACATTACTTTTTTCAAAACTACATATTCAGTAATTCAGTAATTAAAGGCTCGGAATGACGTATGTTACAAAAATTCAATACAGTATTGAGATTATGGAAAACTGTGCCTCTTATATAGGCCTAGCTAGTGCTGTCAATAGACACTCATACGTACCTAAAACGTACATGTACCACTTCAAAATTGGTCTCCTAATATGTGACAATCAATGTGTTGCTGAATACTACTTTTGTTATTTACGCAAAACTGAATTGTTACATGCAACGTTATTCTGGGCAAGCCTTCAATTCTGTGTCAAAAACTACAACTTCGTCATGGTTATGATGATACTAATGGTAATGACAAATCAACAATTTGCACTCGAAAACTCATTTTACACGTCAAACATTTTCAATCAAATTCCATCGATACCAACTGTTTTTCTGACATCATACACACCTGACGCGCTTTCGTGTTTTCGGTCAAACAACGAATCACGTGCCCGGATGTGTGTTGTGAAAAACAGTTGGAATCGATGGAATTTAATTGAAATAGTTTGACTTATAAAATGGGCTTTAGGTTTAAAACTAATTAATACTTAACCTTTTGTCAAATTTTTAAGTGTCAGCTGTAATACGTTTCAATATTAATTTAACGGCTATGTTCAGTAGATTAAGTTCAGTTTATGATGTGTGAAATATAGTGCACCATTGATTTGGGCTTCAATAACTATGCAACTATTGTATAAATATATTCATCAAATGGATTAATATTCAACTTGTGAAATTTAGAGAAAATGGAACATTTGCTCATGCAAATTATATGAGGCAGCCAGTTTCAATTTAAACACGCTGTTTAAATCAGCGTGTCAATTCAAACACGTATGAAATCATTTATAACACTTTGTTGGTATAATAGACGGAATAATTGTGCAATCGACCTGTGGCTTCACTCAATGGATTGATTTTACAAATTAACTAAAACATGGATTCTGTATCTTTTTCATTATGAATGAAAAACACAGTACCGTAGTTTTCTCTTTTTGTTTTTCAATATTAAAATAAAATGCTTGTGAGAAACGAGATTATTTTTGTATACAGGAGACTTGAAACTAAAGTAGGCTTAAGTTTTGTTTTTTTTTAAAGTATTTTTTTTTTCTAAAAATGCAGACTAGTAGACTAAAACTTTTAACGAAGAAGATTATTAATGCTCTTCATTAAACTTTTGTCATTTTTTTTTTCATTCAAAAGATTACGTTTTTTTTCTTCGTCGTTTTGTAATAACGTTGAATGACCTGGCGCTTTGAGTTTCTTCATTAGTCTCCAGAGTTTGGTGGTTAAGTAGGCACAAAAGTCTTTTTCTTGGGAACACCGAACCAATCCCTTAATAAAGAACCCAAGTCTAGTGGCTTTGGGTGCCATCATCCACCACCACTTAGTTTCTTCATCGCACTATGTCATTAAACTCGAGCAGTATCTTAGAGCACAAATGGGCCCAGTTTTATCGCTACTAAGGTCTATAATCTCATGGAAATCAGGATCTTCGCGAGGATAATAAGGGCGTCTATTCTCCAAAAATTTTGCCTTATCAGCGACATAATCGCGCGACAGCTACCGAATGAAAATTGATAAATCCTCGACGACGACAGATATTGATAAAATTTATGGCGATCGAATTATGTGCAGTTTTTACACTTCCCGAACTACCTCCCACCTTAACTGTTCGTGATGAGCGATTGCGTGTTGCTTAACAGCTTATAATCAAGGTAAACTGGAAGCAGTACATTCAAAACGCTTTTATAAAAATACGCTTTAATTTCGAGATATGCGATTTTTAATATACTGTGCAGTTTTGATTTATGCGGTTTTTGCTTTATGCGATTTTTGGTTCTTTTGATCTATGCAAATTTTGATTTATACGATCTTTGAGTAATAACTTCATGATGCATTTTTGCAAATTTCGTTTTGTTTTATACGAATTCAGAATTATTAAATCTTTGAGTAATTGGACATTCGATTCATGTTGAGTAATTCTGTTTTCGATATCTGCAGTTTTGGATTCGATTTATGCGATGTATTTTACATTTGACTATACAGTATATTCTTATAAACGCCTGTAGATGGCAGTATACGTTCAATTCCAGCTCACTCACAAACTCAACGTGAAGCTAACGTGAAGCTTATTTAAGCGTTATAATCTTTAAATCTCTATTATAGAAACGTTACATATTAAGATAACGAGTTTTTCAGTGTCGTTTGAAAACATAGCGGAAGTTTTCGATTTATGCGAGTTTGGCATATTTGCTACTATGCGACAAGAAAAGTTTTTTGATACGCTTTAAATTTTGTGATAATCTTTTGCTATTACAGGCAATTGTCGGTTCACGAAGGAGATCCGTTCAAAGTCGTTATTTTTGTTACACATTTTGTTCGTCGTGTGTATATGATAAGTTATTTGACGTAGCTTTAAAATCGGGTATTAAATACCGAATGGTCTAAGGTTTATTATGATAACGTACTAGCCCGTCATTTGCCCGTCGACAATGACGGAAACATTTTCGTTTATGTTGCCCGGCAATATGACGTCATTCTAGTGTATTATATTGAGTGAAAATTGAGCAGCGTCTGCAAAAAAAAATTCTGGTTTCGTTGTGACAGACGTATAAACATACAAACCAAGCAAGGTATATTGTTAGATTATGGATTGTCGTATACGTCATCAATAACGTCACGTGAAATAAAAATACAAATACAAAAAGATATTCGTATTAAAATAATTGTGACGTTCTCTATAGCAAGTGTTTGTAAATCGAACAATCGTAAACCGAGTTGTTTGTATTCGATTTCATTGTAGTTTAATTGTAGCAAATAACACTTAGAGTTATAGGTTGTATTCTCAACCTGAAGGAAACATATTTTTGATTGTCAACATTGTGTGTATGTTTGTGAAACCGTGACATTCTATTTTTTAACTGTTATTTATGAAATAAAATATAATTTAATTCTATATAATTTGCAAACACTTACGTTAAATTGATTTTTAAGAAATCAAGAAATCAATAAAAAATGTATGTTATGAACACGCATTTATGGGTGTCAAATGACAATCCTTAGGACAGTCGGTGCACTCCTTAAACGTCATATACCTACCTATCTATCTTAAACATGGTCGGTTTTTACTAAACTCGAAGATTCTTCAGCGTGTTTGGTCTATGTTTGCTATGCACTTCAGTGTTTTTATTGGGGAGTCAGCTTTGTGAGAACCTTTTTGTGACATAGCCTGAAGCCGTTTGTTTTACTTTTGTGTTCACTGTACATGTACGACTTTGGTACGCAGCTGATGGAGTTTATGATTCTTTGAAGTCTTAACTTACATTAAAGCTTTAGGGGTAGAGTTCTTTTTGTTTGGAAATGCATAAAAAGATTTCTCCAAAAGCAGTTAAAAGTAACCCTTGCAGCAGATAGTTTTTTTTCCTAACACAACTTTTGCAAAGAAATGCACTATAACTTCACCATAAATTCTGGAAAGTAGTTTTTTTTTACGTGTGATACTTGGGTTTGGTAAATGAAAAGAGTGCGATTCAAAAGAACCTAAAAACTTCATTGTAACCTAGGGTATAAAACACTATGGTAACCTCTAAGATAACGTTTTTATGTACATATTTGTTGAAAAACAGTTTTATACAATATTATTTATCTAATTTCAATAGAACGAAATTTATTTATATACCTATAAAAATAAAATGCAGTGTATGTTCCTAGAGATTCGCACAAAATTGCTGCGTATAACGGAAGTGCGCTCTATTGTTTGAACTGATCATACAGGGTGAGTTTCAAGCATAATTTTATTGAAGTACAAGAAAGGTTATTATAATTATGGTTATTATAACATGTTAAGTTTTGGATTTAATAGCGCGTTGATAGGGCTCTTTACAATAGTGTTGTTTTCATTCACCTTAATGAAATTTTACGGATATTGCATTGTTACATTGGAAGCTATGAGTCGTAGCTATTGAGTCATATTTAGAAAGTTGTAGGCGGTGTACCATTTAGTCAGAACTCACTGTCATTTAATTTATTTTTAACAATCCAACAACGCAAATTTTATTTACTGAAATAAAATTTGATCTAACAATGGTGATTAAAAAACATGATGCTGTTACAGCAGCTTGGCTGCAAATCACAGATCCCATGCAGTGAAGTTATTTTAGTTGCTTTATTTTAGTTGCTGACTTGCAGAGAAGCTGTTTTTAAATATTTTGCATTTTAATCTTGTTGGATCAAATTTTATTTCAGTTGAATGGTTGAAATAAATTAAATGACAGTGGTTTCTGATTAAATGGAAAACTTTCTACAACTTTTTAAATATGAATTGATAGCTAGGACTCATAGATATTAATATAACAATGCGATTTTTTAAGAATTTTATTTCAAGATAAATGCAAATATCACCATTGTAAAGAGCTCTATGAAGGTGCTATTATATTCAAAACTCAAAATGTTCATTATAATAACTTTTTGAGTATTCTCATGGAATTGTATTTAAAACTCACCCTGTATATGTTTTCATTGCTTTTTATGCAGATAATATTAATGATACATAATAAAAGTTTTTTACTGCAAGATTTTTGTCAATTACTCTGTTGTTTTCCCACGCAGATTTTAATATGGTTTTGAATTTCTGATTCCTTGTATACCAAAATACAAAAACAAAAACAAAACCCCGACGATTTGGTATTATCCATCAATTAAAACACGATGCTGATGCCGCTATTGTTTTTATTTACGATGTAAACTTCATTATTTCATTCGATGATGAACGTTTTCATGTTACGATTTTTCTTAGAGGTGGATGAAAATTTGAGATTACATTGTCTTAGTTTAAAAAACACCTCTCTTAAATGTAATCTAAACGAAAATTTTATTTATTCACTGTTTTTTTTAAAATACGTGATTCCATAATCGTAGCGCGAATGGAGGTTACCAATTTGCTTTGATCAAAAAACTGGAAACAACAACAAACACATTATCATCTCGTGTTGCATTTTTTCCTAAATTCTGTTTTCGCTACAAAAGTGATGTCTACGACTCGAAATTTGTTCACGAATTTCATTAATGTCGTTTCGAGTTTTCTTAAGTGAAAAAACGAGTACATTTAAAAAAGTTTTTTAAATAAAAACTTATTGTAATACATATACAGTATAGTGTACATATATCATGCCAACAAAATTGTCAGAGGGGTGTCGCAATTAGCACCGGTTGTGAACTACCAACATCTACACAATGGCGTATTAACAATGTCGCAGGTTGTACGATTCCAGGCAACGAATTTGTTTTCTCGCTAACACTCGCTTTTGCTACTGTTGGGGGGTTGTCGCAATATCCGCCATTGGTTATTAACGGCATAGTTTATTGTTTGCAATTTTGTGGAGAAAAGAGAGTCGAGAATGTTAGCCATATAATCCGCCTTACTTACAGTGGAAATGGCTGTTTTGTTTTGTTTTTTCATTTTCTGTTTCTTGGGTGGTTGTTAGTGTTTCATTTTTTTGTTGCAATTTTCGTTGTTGAAGTGGAAGTTGTATCTATGGGACCATTGTGAGTTTTTTTTAAACTTGAAACTTTTTTTTAATACAATTTAAACACTATGTATGCTGTTAGAATTGGGGATGAGCATCAGTGTAAAACTTTGCTAGATTGAGATAATGAATCACTATGAATGCCACAGTTTTTGTTTGTTCTATAGCTTTATTGTTATTGATTTTGAATTAATTTCATATGTACCAAGAGTAATTACAAAACATGAATTTATGCGAGGGTTATTTCGTACAAACTTTGTTTTAATTCAATAAGTTGAAATATTCAAAAGTCCAGCGTTCAGTGACTTGTGCACAAAATCGCATAATGACAAAAATTTACTTGCATGAACTAGCACCAGAAAGGATTTTATCGCATAGTAGCGAAAATGCATAAGGAATTTGCATCAATTGAGTAATAATTTGTTGTTTAATTTTTATAGTCTTTATATTAACTTCACTTGTAAATTGAGTTTGTGAGTGAGCGAGCGAGCTCGGAATTCAACGTATACCTGTACTGTCATTTACAGTCGTTTATGAGAATATACTGTATAGATCCAGTGTACCAACGCATAAAACGAGAACTGTTTAAGTTCTTAGGATAAATAAAAAATTGCATAAGTCTAATGTAAAAAAATCGCATATATAAATAATTCTAAAATTACAAAAATCAAAAATGGAATTACTCAAAACACGCATAAATTGAATAACGAGTTATTCAAAAATTACATAAATTTCAGTTCACATGAATCTAAATTCGCATAAATCGAAACATGCAGGAATCAAAAATGGATTATTTGCATTATATATGTACATGTAGTATATTATTTTTTAAAATCATTTTTCAGTCACAAGAGACCACAAATACAAATATAGAAAACGCAATTTCAATATATTACTTACAGGAAAGCATACATTTAAATCAGGCTAATATTTGTACATGACAGTACCGGTATATAAAGAGCATGCTTAAACAAAATTTATAATTTTTATTTAAAAAAAAAAAATACAGTATATGTCTACACCATGACAGTACATAAAGATTATGCTTAAAAAGAATTTTTAATGTACTTGTAACTGTCAGTTCCGGTTAAATCTGTTTTTGAAAATTGCAATTTTGCTGAGGATGAAGCCCA
>JAQIWH010004271.1:0-17429 GCA_034695005.1 Cryptops parisi | reverse complement strand
TTCATTATTTGGAAACAAAATCACATCCATGTTTGACATCAATTACAAGAACTGAAAATCCCCTGAAACTGGACGTTTTCGCATTAAATTCAAAAGAATAGAAGAAAAAAAATAGAACGCTTTTATTAAACGTATCAAAAATAAAGAGACACACACACACAGAAAAAGAGAAAAAACTTTAATGGAAAATACGAAAGAAAATCTTCCCATTACGTCCGATGTCAGAACTAAGACTTCAACCATAAGCTGACACGATACCTCGACAAATTCCGCTTATTTTTTTCTTCTATACTTTCTTATGTCAGTAGACTTATATTTTTTTTTTACCCCTCGGTAAAAAAAAAATCCGAATATTTGAACAAATAAAAAAAAAATCGTTAAACTGAATTAATATTAATATAACAGGTATAGAAACGAAAACCGAAAAAAAATCCTTACAAGTCACATCTTTGCTCAAAGTATACAACTTTTGAAGTCGTCGTGTCATGAGGTAATGTCAATATTTGGGTAATAGGACGACTACAAATTTTATTTTTTTTTTTTTTGGTATTTTACCAATGTCGACAGTTTCAATTTCGAAAATTGGGCTGGTCGTAAAACTGATAAAAATTTCATCTCTCCCTCTCCCTCTCTCACACACACACACACACACTCGCACAAACCGCACGCGATATAGAGTTGAAATATTGAAACAAAATTGCGGAAGAAACATTTCAATTCACTTTTTGCGAAACTCTACTTCAACTTGTCACTTTTACTAGAATGAGCCATCACGTCAAAGTGAATTCGCTTTGTTAATTAATGAAAACACACCGCACAAACACACACACACGAAAAAAAACCCAACTAATTCGTCGTTGTTGGTTGTTTGTCGTTGTTCAAACGTCAACATGTTCAAGAGAGAAAAAAAATTCGACTATTTACACTATACGTAGACTTGTGTGCAAAACAAAACCTAAGTGTATAACATTATAAAGTTTTTTTACAAAAGTTGTAGACTGTTGTTGACAAAATACACATTCACTATTCATTAGTTGCTTAAAACGATCATTATTGACAAAAGTGAATCTTAAATGTACCACATTCTCATTGGAGATGAAATGTACAACCCCATAATACACAATTACGTTATTAAGATTTTATTGTTTCATATTTACTGAAACAAATTTTTTCTTCAAATAAAGTTCGTAGTTGTTGATAATAGAACCGATAATTTATTTTATTTTATCATTTTCACATTCCAAACGGAATAAATCAAACAACAAATTTTTTAAAGACCATGTATATAATAAACATTTTTTGGTAGCGTTTATAGCTGTTAATGAAATTCACAACTTAAATTTTATATCTTATAAGATATCTTGTAAAATATAAAATTCGGTAAAAACGAAGTGATGGTACTTTGTTTCTTAACGACCATCTTTATAAAGAAAAACGGTTTTGTTGAAACTCGTATAATGTTCACCACAGGGTGACTGAAACGTAACTCCCTATTTAAAAGTGTTAATAACTTTACTAATTCGATTGTAGTGAAACAAGTTTCATCGTAGACCTTTGAATGTGAGAACTTGTATCCAGTGTTAAAAATCCACATAGGCACCAGCGTGGTCCACCAGTTTCTGGAATCGTTTGGGAATAGCCTCGTGACCAAAGGGAACTCCGGTGTTATGTTGTTCATTCATGGATCACGACGACCCAACCAATGTCTTTGAAATAGGACGACTCAACCATTCACGGACATTGGGTACAAAATGAGGCGCACAATGAGGAGGAACACCATCTTGAATGAAGATGAAGTTGTTGACGTTGTCTTCAGTGAAGACAATAGGCCAAACATTATTTTCCAGGAAGGTTAGCTGTCTTCAGACGATTACAGAAACTGGTAGACAACGCTGGTGCCTATGCAGACTTTTAACATTGCAGGCAGTTTCTCACATTCCAAGGTCCACATTGAAACTTGCTTCATTATAATCGATCAACGATTAGTGAAGTTATTAACACGTTTCAATAGGAAGTTACTTTTGAGCCATTCTGTGTATAACAAGATATTTTTTTCTAATACTTGTCAACTACTGTTAAAATTTAAAATTTATTTTCTAGTTTAGACCTAATCTCCGAAAAACAAGTTCTTTCTTAAAAACAAAAAATAGACATAAAAGTTACGTCTCTTTGCGACTGAATTTTAATGTAGCATAACGTAAAAGCATATATTCGTCAAAAATATTTTGTTTGATATTCACCGCAACAAAATATTTTTCTTGTAAATATGACTATCATAAAATATAAAAGTCATATTTTATGTTTTTTACGTAATTTACATAAAACTATTATTTTTTTCATAAAATCAAAAATATCCTTTTCCGTCTCTTTTATAACGATTACATAACTTCACATATAAATTTCAACTTTATTTTAGTACGTATATAACGATACCTCGTTTGATATTCACTATAATAAAAATACTTTTAATAAGGCAAGAAATCTATTTTTTATTAAGATAAAACTAAATCTTTTATAACAAAAAATCAAAAGTAAAGAATTTCCTCTTAACTTATACTGTAAGAAATCTTTGTAATTTTTCATTATTTAGAAAGTAAACTACTAAACGTCTAAACATACAGAGTGAGTCAAAAATATGTTACCACTTCTACAATCCCCAATCCCCAATAAGTGATAACATTCTTTTTTGGCTCACCTTTAATAACGTAAGAAATCCCACCAACTTTTTCTGTACACCCGACAACAGTGATTTCGAATAAAAGAGTTTGCAACATAATAAAAAAGGGTCACGATATTTTTATCAACCGGATATCTTATAAAGCTGCTCAACTTCGTGTGACACAAACTTTTGATATTGGAGAAACCAAACACAAACGTCGATACTAAGTAGAAGTGAAAAGTGTCCACTCTCGTCTAGAAGCGATAAAGCAAGACATGCACACCCCCTCCCAGTTGGCGTGTTGTGACACATCAATTTATCCACTTTCCTAGTGTATGAAAAGTGAACATACTTTGTCTCATGAAACATTGTTATTGTTGTTATTATTGTTGTTGTTGTTGTTGTCATTGTCCTTGTATGCGCGCCAAATTGGCTTCTCCAAAGCACTTGGTGTTTCTAGTGTAAATCGATGTGTCTTGTACTTAAAATCGAATTGGGCGTTAGCGACTCATTTGTTCCATGTCAACCGTATTTTCTATGAAGTGCTCCTCCTCGCTCTTTTATGGTCAACCCTTAAACTTCTCAAAACGTTGCCACTTAGTTTTCTAAGACTCTCAAACAAAAAAAAACATAACAAAAACCAACCGTAATGATAATCATAAAAAACCACGACCGTAAGAAATAAATGACGAAAACCCATCGGATTTCGATTGTCGAACGACCATTAACGACAAGAAAACATTCCCAAACAAAATAAATAAGTACATAAAATAATAAATCACACTGTTTTCTGCAAAATAGAAAAGAGCTTGCTTTAGTGGTATTAATTAAATGTCAATGTATAACCAAAAAACAATTGAGGAGCTTCTTTCCAAAACGTCTTAAATCCTAAAACACAAATTTTTCATGAAACGTGTTTTTTTAATTCATTCGACCATAGACTTTGCATAAAAATGTGGTTTTCAAAAGTGATTTTCAGTAAAAAATAATAAATTTTGAGTTTTGAAAATAACATTTGAAATCAGCGATGCACAGATAGTTGTCAGAGTTGACATCTTATCTAAAAATGGTTAAAATGGAGATAAGACGTTTTGGAAATAAGCTCTTCAATCATCGCAATTAGGCTGAAAGTTTATGTAGTAAGAGAAATTGAACAGAAAAGGTAAAGTCTACCAAAACTAAAAGAAAAAGTTTACGGAAACAGAAATTTTTCCGAAAAGAAAATTTTCAAAAACTAAAAATAATTAGAAAATACTTTTTTTTAGAAAAAAAACACAAAATACAAGAAAATTTCCAGATACAAAACATTTCGAAGAAAATTCAGTTATGTACTGAAACTTTTTTTTTTGATGTTAAAACTGAAAATCTGCAGAAATAAAAAACGTGAAAAACAAAAAAGTTTCCAGAAAGTGAAATATTTTGCAGAAATTTGAGTTATTTACTGGAAATATGCACAATGAGAAAAATTTTCAATGTTAAACTAAAAATATGCACAACACAGAAAATATGCAACAACAAAAAAGAACTTTTTTGAATTAAAAATTATTATTTTTAATTTATAAAAATATGTTCCATATTATTTTCATAAACAAAAATAAAATATTTTTCTAATTAATTTCAGAAACTGAAAAAAAAATAGAAAAATATTTCTTTAGAAATATATATAAAAAAAATAAACTTGCAAAAACGGAAAATTCTGGAAAACCTTTTGCCAAAACGGAAAATTTGCACAAAGTTTTGGAAAACAAAATATTTGCAAAAAACGCCCATAAATTTAAAAATATATTATAAATTTGTGAAAAACAACCAAATCTGAAAAATTATAAACTGAAATTTAAAAAAAAAAAATAAAATTAAACAAAAAATATTAAAAACAGAAGATCTAAAAAGTATCTACTTATCCGAAGAAAAACATTATAATTCATAAAACCGTATAATCCTATGATGCGTTATTTCATTTGTGTATTTTCTATTTAATTCTCTTTTTCTCTTTAAAGTCTCTCCTACTAATAAGTTCAAAAAATGCGATAAAACACGCATAGAATAATTCAAACGTATTGCTGAATCAATTTTAAACAATTCAAATATATCATGAAATTGTTAGAAAAATCGTTCAAAGAATACTATAGGTGCTAAGATTGCAAAAACGTTTTGATTCTACTTGTACGTTTTGTGGTGAATCTCAATTCGTTGTCGTTTTGTTTGAGGGAGAAAGAAAATTAAATTAACATTCCGTAACTACGAGAACTGCGAAGAAAAAAAACTTGACCCGCGTAAAATTTCATTTGCGTAATAGAATTATAAGCAGATTTGCATATTCTATAACTTCATGACAAAAAAAAAACAAAATTTTACAAAGAAAAGAAATTTTTCTCATCGATTCAGAGAATGCGAGCAATGTTAATAAACAAAAGCTTTTTAAGGAAAATTTAAAAGATAAACAAAGTGTAGAAACATAAAATCTATATAAACTGTGCAAAAAACCAAAACAACGTGTAGAAAACTGGAAAATTTGCTGAAAACCAAAAAAAACAAATTCAAAAAGATCAACGAAACATATTGATAACAAAATTCTTCAAAAAATAAAAA
The DNA here is from genome assembly GCA_034695005.1 of Cryptops parisi. Taxonomy (NCBI): domain Eukaryota; kingdom Metazoa; phylum Arthropoda; class Chilopoda; order Scolopendromorpha; family Cryptopidae; genus Cryptops; species Cryptops parisi. The sequence goes on along the minus strand of JAQIWH010004271.1, from coordinate 12,181 downwards.
GTACTCAGAATCAAAAATACTCATAAACAGAAAACATGTAGAATTAGAAATTTTTAGAAACAGAAAATGTGGAATCATAATCTTAAGAAAGAGAGAATGTGTAGAATCAGAAACAGAAAATGTGTATAGAATCAGAATTTTCAGAAGCAAAAAATATGTAGAATGAAAAATTTTTAGTAACAGAAAATATGTAGAATCACAAAACATAGAAAATATGTAAAATTATAAACAAAAAATATGCAGAATCAAAAAGCTTCAGAAACAGACAATATAATCAAAAATCTTAAGAAACAAAAAATACGTAGAATCAGAAATCTTAAAACAGAAAATATTTAGAATCAGAAACAGAAAATATGTACAGTAGAATTAGAAATCTTAAGAAACAGAAAATATGAAAAACCAGAAATCTTCATATAAAAAAACAAAAAACATGTAGAGTCAAAAAACTTGAAAAACAGAAATATGTAGAATCAGAAAACTTTATAAGCAAAATATGTAGAATCAAAAATCTTAAAAAACAGAAAATACAGCCTATGTAGAATCAAAAATCTTAAAAAAACAGAAAATACAGTATGTAGAATCAGAAACAGAAAATATGTAGAATGAAAAATCATCATAAAAAGAAAACCTCCAGAATCAGAAAACAAAGAAAAGTATAAAAAAATTCATCGAAACAAAAAAGTTGCAGAAACACATCGTTAATGGATCCAAAGTCGGTATCAAAAGATATTAATCGTTAAACGAATCGTTCATGCATTTTATCGTTAAAAAAGGGTGACTGTTAATCATCTCCAACATCTTGTTAATAACCCTACGTTTTTATAAATTTAACTTTTTAATAGATATATTTATCATCAATTAGCCTACAACCAAGCTAGTCTACCACTTCACTAACTAGCTATCGTTAAGACCAATCGTTAAAAGAAACAGTGAAAAAAAAAGGATAACAAAAAAAACAAAAAACTTGCAAGCCCACTGAATATTCTAACACTCAAGGGGCCTTCCTGCGAAAGGTCGACTGTTTTGTATTCTTTTGTATTTCCTTTAATCAACTCCAGTGAAACTTCATTGTCGTACCAATGGAATGGAAATTCCAACTTATCGACACTTCGACTTAAGAAAAGTCCAAAACTTTTGAAAAACTGTTGACAAACCAAGAAACTATACATCGGATTATCGAAATATTGTAAGTTTCATAAGTTTATTTTTTTTTTATAAAAAAAATTAAGTCATATCTAAATAACAGTATGCTTTAAATATTTTTTAACATAACAGTAAGATTTAACGTTAAGTTAGAAATCGTTCGCCAAAATGCACTAAATTCGTTATGTTTTGGAGCAAAATAGCTGGTAACGTATGTTTCGCACTGAGAGCAGCACGTTTTCATCAAAACTCTTCAAAACAAACTATTTGCACTGAACTTGCCATGTTTTGAAGCTTATAATTGAAAAGCTTATTTCCAAAACGTCTTATCTCCATTTTAATCATTTTTGAGAAAAAGTGATTCTGACAACTATCTGTGCATCGCTGATTCCAAATATGTTTGTTTTCAAGACTCAAAACTTATCATTTCTTACTGAAAAGCACTCTCAAAAATCACGTGTATAAGCAAAGTCTATGGTCAAATGAATAAAAATAAAGTTAAATATTGTGTTTTAGGAGTTTAAGAAGTTTTAGAAATAAGCTCTTCAATTCAGTAAAAACAAAAGCACGCACTACATTGATAGGTTGTATGTTTAGTATCTTAGAACTTTTTCAGACATTCCTATGTTTGGTGGTTTGTAGATCTTAACCACTTTATTTGGTTTGTTACCAAATAAAAAAGTTAAGAAACTAAAACTTGTATAATTCAACTTCCAATCAATAACTAAACATTTATAAAACTGTTATTTTTCATCAAACCAAGAAAAACAAACAAAAATAAATAAAGTACTTGTACTTGTTCTAACAACAACAACAACAACAACAAGCTTTCAAAAGCCATCAAACATTAACAGCTCACTTTGTGGTTTTTCGCAACATCAAAAATCAACGATCTCCCAGCATTCACTTTTTATAACAACGCACGTGCGTTGTTTAACCAACAACCGAACGAAAAGTGAAAACTTAAATCAAAAATTCCGTACTTACCAAAACCGACGACCAAGAACACACCGATCTTCGTACGTTTGTTGATCATGGTAGAAATGATACCAGATGATGATGATAATGGTGATGATGATGATAGATGGTCCTGTTTACACTTTTTTTTATTATATAATATTTTTTGGTCCTCTTTTTTTTTTTGCATTCACCCCTCTCGTTCAGGGTGACGAGAATTCTTTACGAGAGATCATAGCATCACGACCGGGCACGAAAACCCCCGTGACGAAGAGGGAGACTTCAATATATATATTCGGTCACGTCCATTGAGCGCGCTCCGGGGTTGTTGAGAAAATGTGGGATGATGAAATCTACCACCACCACCACCACCACTACCACCACCAACGAAACGATGACGACGAACCAAAAGCTTCTTCGTGCGAAATTTCACCGTTGTTGTTAAAAGTCGCGAGATTCACACTGCCAAACAAACAAAACAAAGCTGTAATAATATAAAAAGCTAAAAAAGCTCATAAACGTCCAAAGATAGTCGATAAATCTCTTTAATTTACATAGAACCAATATTGGTTATCGACTATATTTGGACGTTTATGAGCGTTTTTTTTAGTGAAAAAGCTATAGGCCCAACGTGAACGTGCCTTATAGTATTTTGCTATGTTAATAGTTTTCGTTATCAGGTTGTTGCACTTTTAAGTATTCCCGAACTATTCTTCTGGAATACCGTCGAAAATTGATTTTTAATAAAACTAAAAATGAGTGAAAATGACAAAATGGCTATTTTAACAGCAGCGCGTTAGGGCTTCGCTAGTTAACTATAAGTCTCATTGAGGCGCTTAAATAAATAAATATAAAAATCAATTACGAAAACATCGAACATATGGCAATAATTACTAAAGCTAAAAATTTTTCTCGTGAAACTCACTGTAAATAGAGAAAAGCTCAATGTAAAAACACCAGCTTGGATAAAGTTAGTTTAGGTTGTAGTGGGCGAAGTTTCGGAAAAATATTGTTTGAGTTATTCCATTTTCGATTTCTGCAAGTTTCGATCTATGCGAATTTTAATTTATGCAAATTCTATTTAAGCGAATCTAGATTAAAGCGGGATTTTTGAGTAATGTGCTATTTGATTTATGCGAGTTTTGAGTAATTCCATTTAGGATTTCTGCAATTTTCAATTCGATTGGTGCGATTTTTGTTACATTGGACTACGCAGTATATTAAAATAAACACCTGTAGATGGCAGTATGCGTTCAATTCCCAGTTCACTCACAAATTACAAGTGATGCTAATATAAAGCGTATAAAAATGTGTTATGCTCACTGAGTACAGCACGTTTAAGTTTTTTCAAAAAAAAAGTGAGGGTGAACTTTTATTTTAGTTTGATGGACGTAGTTTAAGAAAATAGCGTTAGGATAAATGAAAATTTCATTGTTGTTATTTGTACCTAACCTAATTTAGTGTTTATGGGTGTAGATACCAGATGAGGTTAGCTAGAAAATACATCATTAAAATATTCCATTTGTTTTAAACGATATTTTGCCTAAACTCTACTCATCAACCTAAAGTAATTCACCGTAACTTGTTTTTTAGAAACTCATTAAAAACGTGCTTTACTCACAGCACAGCACGTTTTTATACGCATTGCATTAGTTTCTGATATTTCGAAAGCTTTTGACGCAGTGTCTCAAACTGCAATTGTTAATAGGCTTTTGCAGCTTGGTCTGTCCGATCAATTAATTAGATCATATATATATATATATATATAATTAATTAATTAAATATCACACAATTTAATTTGAAATTTTTGATATACAAAAGCATTTTTATTTTGTTCTATTTTGTAACATCTATATTATACAAAGCAGATTGTTACTTAATGTAAATGAAATGTGACAAAATAATTGAATCTGTATTAAACTATTGTTTACGTAAACGCTCATGTATTTTCATATGATTATTATTTATTTAAACATTCTTTAATTTGTATTTCCATTGAAGCCCTTTGAAGGAAAAGCGTTGCTGCCCGAATGGGCTTCTTTGTGATGCATTGTTTACTGCTTGGAAACAACCATCGGGGGGAGCTTTTGCGTCATTTCTATTGCGTTGGTTGGTTCACTTATGAATGCTCAATTGACCATTATTTTTAATTATAAATAACTAAAAGCGCTAAAATTGTTAAATTCTGGACAATTTTCGAAGATTTGTAACTCATTTTCAAGTTCACCTTATGGCATCTTTTTTTTTAAAAAATTAAGTTATTTTTTACAAAAAACAACTTTTTTTTTATACAATATAAAAAATTTGTTAAAGAAAAATAAGTGTGAAAATAACTATTGATTAAAAAATATGTCAGGATGAAAAGTTCAAAGAATCTTGAAACATGTGAACATGGAATTTAGGGTGACTTACTTATTAAACAATTTTCCTTTACATTACATACGTATTTATATTGTATACCGGATGTCTCATAAGTCTTAGTAAAGTTGAACCTATTAAAGTATATCAAAAACATATTAGACATCCTGTTTATGTATATAACGGCCTACTTATATTGGACTTGAGTTAAAAAATTTGTGTGTTTTTATTTTACTTTTTTTATGCATTAATATAAACTAGTTTTATTAAAAAATTTTAATCTTAAATTTTTTTTTTAAATAAAAAATAACGTTACAGTTTTAAGAAAATGTCAATATTTGATGTATTACACGTAAAATGTTAATATTTCTGCTATTGCATAAATTTCCCGGTAGTAAGTGTGACATGGTATCACTTGTGTTTTAACACGACACAACATCAATAACCGCTAATAATCTCAATGGCATGTGGTGTTAATTAAACGTGATGAGTTATGAAACCACTTAAATAACCTACACGTCAATTGTTATCACTTTCAATTAAATCAAAACTCGACACAAGATCGAAATTGATTTATAAAATCTTGCATCGCGATAAATCTGCTGTTTTTGTTTATACGCTTTATATTAGTTTCACTTGTGAAGTTTCGTTATAATATCGTTGTAAAACCTATCAAGTATACTGTAGCATAGCAGCTTACAGTAGTATACTGTTAATTACAGTGGTTTCACTTAACGTTGTTCCAAATAAAGTCGTGATTTTCAGTAACCAAACCACCATGTTAAGTGAGGATTTGATTTACTGCCATCTACAGGTGTTTATGATAATATACTGTATAGTCCAATGCAACATAAAGTGAGAACTGCATAAATCGAAATCGTAACAAAAATCGCACAAATGGAATAAAAAATTGCAGAAATTGGAATATCACATTATTCAAAGATCGCATTAATACTAACTGAATCCAAGTTGCAAAGATAATTTTTCGGACATACTATATTTTGTATGGTAACATTCAGTCCAACTATAAAATAAATACACACCAAAAAAAAAATACTAAACAGTAAGAAAAAAAAACATTACGCTTTCCTGCATCACTTAGGTGAGCAGCTGGAAGTGAACCAATTCCCTGCTGAGAAAGCACGTGCAAGTGACACAAACTTCACTTTGTCGTCTACCACTCCACTGTGTTGTTGAGCATCATTATGTTTTCATCGGACAACTTCTGGACCAGGTGATAAAAACGTTTCGCGTTACTTTTGCAATTATCGAAATCATTACTGGTATGAAGAAAAAAACCAACACAAAAAATAAAATAAATACAAATATATAAATAAATAAATAAATAAATAAAAACGAATGAAGACGCATAGACCAACAACGTTTCTTTTACGATGAGGCCAAGTTAACAAGATAGCGCGAGATATGCAATATTAATAATGGGTAAGAAGATCGGTGTTGTCTTTAGCAACGTTTCCTTGAGCCAATGGCAATGGCTGATTAGTGTCAGTGGGCGCGTGCTAAGTGTGATACTTCCGCTCGCCAAATACAGACGCGTGATAGTATCGGAGCGTGAGCCCGGAGTTGACGCCAAAGTGATCGCAAGCTCTTCCTTCCGCTATTTGAACAAAACACGGGGGACCCCCTTGGGGAGACCTATCGATTTCGCATGAAACGTAATTACGTCAAATGTTACATCCGGGTCGTGCTCGTTTGTGGATAACTTAACGACTTGTCCGTAATCTCCTATTAAATGCAGGACATGAGAGGAAAAAAAGACAACTACCAAACATCAATTGGAATGCATTTGACCTTCGATGTTTGTTAAAGGTGTGGGTAACTTTTCGTTGGCTGTATAGGTATATATGTATATATATATTTTTTTTTTGGCACAAGATTGATTAAATAAATACATATATAAAAATATAAAAAAAAACCTTGTGTGTGTGTGAAGGGGAACAAATTGCATCTGACAAATGAACGTTAATTAAAAATGTCAACGGTGGTTTAGGATTTTTATCTCAACTGGCAACTTAAAGCTGCTGCTGGTGCTGCTTAAAGTTCAAAAGTTGGAAAAAACAAAACATCACAATAGTTAAGTTTGGTTGCCAGCAAAATAAGATAAACAACAAAAAAAAAATCGATAAAAAGTTGTTCCAAAAGTTGTTAGGCAAAAGCAAACCATTACAACAATAATACTTTAATACAGGTATTGCATGAACTTCTCTTGAAAAGAGTCTCACCCACAAAACAGGTAGCAGTCAAATATTTTCAAACGCAATGCACTGGCAAAATTAATCACGAGATTAACCAATTGAAGGATATTAAATGACATGTTTGTCTAAAATGACTTAGAAGCATTTTTTTTAATGTGTTTGGTGCAATTCTACCTTCTTAACGCATAATCTTGAACAGAACAACAATATGTGCAAACGATATTAATGCAAGAAGTGTGAAGTGGTTCTATAAACAGCAAAGCAAGTTCAGATCTTTAAACTTGTTTTCCTCGAAATTGTACTAAAAATGTTACTTAACACCCTTTTACACCAGATCCTTCAAGTAGTAATCTTATACTGTATAATAAAATGCCAAGGTATGTGCGCGTACCGCTATGGAGTCATAGCAACAAGAGTCGAAAATAGGGGTTAAAATAAATGTTAACAACATGGATCTAAACACGGGATTAACTCAATGAAGAAATGTTGCGAGGCTACATGAGTCTAAACAATCAACTGCGCAATAACTTGAGATGAGAGAGCTGATCATAACACCCCGAGGGAACATGAGTTAAAACAATAAAATGCATACCGGTAATGCAAAACAAAAGAAAAGATTTTCCGTCATTGTTGACGGGTTCTTTACTTGTTCAACAATAAGAAAAACAAGGCTGATAGCACGTTCCACCATTGTTAATTAAAATAAATTTACTATAATAATTAAATCTGTCTACCTGTAGATCATTGGGTAAGCACCATTCAATGGGATACAATCGCGCGAAATTTCAAAGTTAACATTCTCCCATTGTATCCAAATTAAAAATTTTAATAATCCATCATTAGCTTTTAGTTAATATTATTTAAAACGTAACAAATCAAAACACGTTCCACCATTGTAGATTAGGTCAAACATTGTTTAAATCTAACACTGAAAACAAGCGTCACCATTGTTTAAGGCTAATCAATCAAACAAATCCACGTAATTATGCATGTTTTAAATTAAACCGTACATGGTATGGAAAATGTACTACAGTTGTTTGAATATAAAACTATATAAAATACCCCTCTCCCCTTCAGGTGTTGTCTCTTCCTTTCTCTGTCAGTGGACGAATGTTTCCACGACGACAATTAACACACTTGGCACACCAAGAAAACCATAACCACGTTAGTGTAAATAAACAGAACAATATCCTCACGTGTCATAGCACGGAGTTACCTACTAATGTTAAATAATTCAAAAATTGATTTTATGAAAGAATTTTTACCATCGGTGGCTGCGTTTAAAAGCCTTGTTTACGTAATTTTTTTCTGTCAAAAATCGCCGGCTAATATCGTAGCAACAAATTCTGCAGAAAACGAGCTTGGCAGATATGCTGTCATAATAATTAAGTTGCAAGTGGTGTAAATCATGCAAGTTCCATCATCTCGCACTCGGTGTACATTTTTCTCGCAAACGGAAAGTGTGAAGGAGAACTTATCAAACTCCACAATATATAGAGAAATTAAAGTCACGGCAACACCACCAAAATTTTGCTACTACTTAAATAAATAAATAAATAAACTTTAATGTAGCGATGGGACAATATACAAACACTTACACTCATGCGTACTTCCTCAAAATTGCAATCGTTTTCAAGGAAAAACAAATTCATAATAATGTCATGTACATAATCACACTAACTCCGTAATTTACGAGCGTATTATATTATATCAAAATATACTTTGCCGCGATGAGATTAATGATACAATTAGTTTAATGATAAAAAAACCAACACTGGTACAGTACTACATCTTTAAGTAATTTTTAACTCCAATTAAAATCATATTTTTAAAATGTTAAATATTTCGATTCACCGCTCTCGAAATATCGCTAAGCTAACTAAATAGCGATCACTAAGTTTTTGTAATTGAAGGTCTCGATGCAGTAACCGATCAGCTCCATTTTTTGCTGAAAATCTTTTTTTTTTCTAATAAATATAATTGATTCAAACTTGTTTGGTACAAGAAATAGGTCAATCTGATGCTCGGATAACGATATATTATTATAGATGACGCTGACAGTCACTGTTGGGTGCATAAGCCAAATTAGCTTCACTGCTAACCGGAAGCTCTTTATTATTTGTTGTGAACAGATTTTAAAACAAACAACAAACAGCTTCATATTTCACATTTTTTTACTGTGAAGATATATATATATATATATATATCACCAGTAATTTTTGGCCAAAAATGTATTGACGAAGTGATCTGTTCTGTACATATCTAAATGATTTAATTGAAACATTTTGCATATTTTACTGTTTAAAACAGTTTTTTTGTCGCTACTGTAAAATTTTAAAATTGGAGCTGATAGGTTACTGCCACTGAGACCTTCTCTTCTTAATACATTTGGCATTAAAGTTCAGAAAATATTTCAAATTAAACTTTAAAAAACATTTAAAAATATTCAAGGTTTTGAAATTTTCACTCAAAACTTGACAAATTTGATAATTTCAAAACGCGTGCACGCAATTTTTGACGACATTTTTTTTCGGTTAAAATCATTTACCTTTATTTTTTTTTTTTTTTACGCTTTGAGTGAAGCATCATAAAAACGTATTTCATTACATTTCGACATCTCAACCGATTTAATGCATAATTCCGGTTAGGATATTCCATTTCATACATTTTTCATGGGTCTTTCAAAACGATAGACTTAAGAGACTCGGGTCCGACGACAAATGAACAAAAGAGAAAACGAAAAAGAAAAAACACATACAACTTCCATTCGTTTTCTATTAAAAAAAAAAAAAGTGAAACCTAGAGTAGTCCAAATTTCCCATCGTCGCCAACTTGCCAATAAAGTGTGATTAGCTCTTCTGAAGGCAATCACACTTTTCCTAATGTTCCATCCATTCGCCGTTTTGAAACGAATGAAGTGCCATCCCGTGAGTAGAGTTATCAATGAAATGCCACCAAGATTTTCGTGCTGCGATCCGAAAAATGATTACTCACAAATCCGTTCTTCCTTTCCCCCTCCCCTTTTTTTTCTTTCTTTACCCCCTTCCCATCTCTTTTTTTTCCCTTCAACCATTCTCTCATTTTTTATATCCCATTTTTTCCTTCCCTGGAAAAAAAAATAACTGCTTTTTCTTTTTCGTCTACAAGATCAATCGCTGCTTTCATTCTCCTCAGCTTTTGTGTCCAGTTCTCCACCTGAGCTCATCTTCTTCACCAGGGGTCGTGGAGCCTATTATCTCTTTCCTGTCTTCACTCATGTGTTGCTTCTCTCTTAGCTGCAGCTTGCATATAAACGAGTCCCCTCAGAATAAAGCTATCATTCACCTTTTTCTTGTGTGTGTGTGTAAAATATTTGTTGCCATCAAACGGGAAAAAAAATAGCACCGAAAAACCCATTTATCAGCAATTTTTTTGTATTCAACACGTTTTTTTTTATATATATATAGTCTCGTCTGTGGTTTTCGAGACGTTATGTTAATGAAATGATAATAAGCCATAAACTGGAATTAATCCCCTATGCCTATGTAGTTGAGCACAATATTTTATTTCATTCATAACTGTTTTATAGCTTTAAAAACTAGAATAGTTTTTGTTTTGATAAGTTCCAAAGAAATATTATAAATATGAAGACTATTATAATTAAAAAATTGAGTTTGGAATATAATAATAAGCACCTTGATAGGGCTCTCTACAATGGTGGTACTTTCACTGACCTTAAAATTATTTTCATGGAAATAGCATTGTTACATCGGAAACCATGAATCATAGTTATCAAATCATATTTAGAAAGTTGTAGTCACGGACCCATTTAGTCAGAATCCACTTTTGTTTTATCTATTTTCAACAATACAACCGAAATAAAAATAAAGTAAAAGTAAGATAAAAAGTGAAAGGCACTTCACCCTACAACAACTTGTCTGTAAGTCACTTATGTTATTCAGTGGAGTCATTTTAGTTCATAATTGTTATGCATCTTTAAATTCGTATTTAAATTAACCATGCAGCAACTAAACTAACTTCACTGCATAGTATGAGTGACTCGCAGCAAAGCTGTTTTAGGGGCAGCGTGCCTTTTACTCTCTATTGTTGTATCGGTTTTCATTTCGGGTGCATTGCTGAAAATAAATAAAACAAAAGTGGATTCTTACTAAATGGGCCCGTGGCTACAATTTCTTAAATATTACTTGATAGCTACGACTCATACAGTAGTTTTCAATGTAACTGCGATTTCCAATTTGTAACAATGTGAGATCAATGGAAAGATCCCACCATTGTAAAGATCCCAACAAAGATGTTATTACATAGTAAACTCAACATTTTTATTATAAATAGCTTTTCGAATATTTTCATGGAAATATTCGAATAACCGTACTTTTGACTCATCCTGTTTATACAGAATCACAAACACAAACATTTTTTACAAGTCAAATTCATTCACCAACAACGACCTGGTATTAAATTCCATTTGAGTTTCTCGTTTCGTTACTCTTCCCAGAACGCAGTTTTCAGGAAACTTTTCACAAGAAAGTGAAAGCATTCAATATTATCCGGTGACAAACGACAAAGAGTTCCGGTAGTGACAAATAACGACAGTTATTTAACGATTGTCGGAAGCTTAGCTTTTAACCATTCACGCGTCTTTCATTCGCACGTCTGGTCATAAATTTCATTTCCCTCGATGCGCGTGTTTCCCATTCTCTCGCCCGACTTTGAAAACATATTTTTTGGCACCCCAAACTATGGCGGGTCGCAAAACTATACTAAAACTTGTATATATATAACAAAACCAATTACATCGCTGACAGAGAAGGAGATAGATACAGCGAGTTGACGAAAGCCAAGCTAGTGATGGACGACGAGCCTTTAAAAGACATTGAATTCTCCACCACCAACCAATGGACTCTCAAGCCATCATTGAAATGGCTGAGCATCACCGCACGTGCTCTGGCATGTTCAGCAAATTATACCCAAAAATGCCAGCGGAATATCGATTCGATTCGCTCAACCAAAGCCCTACTCACACACTTCATTGGCAGCCACCGATTTCCCACATAGTTTTTTAATCAAATCGAGTGATGAAAAATCATTTACACATAAAGAAATAAAAATAAGAGAAAAGTGATAAGCGTTCCTCTTAATCTCCAACTTCGCAACTGCAACTTTGCATTTCGCTACAACTTTTGAAATGCAGTTAACCGTCGTTTCAAACATACAGCGTGTATAATAATTGCGTATTCTGTACTGTATATCCTTGGTTTCCAGCTCCAGGGTCGCGACCTAACTTTGGGTCGCCAAAGATTTTTTAGGGGTCGCAAAAGATTTTTCATAAATTGTCCTAATTCTAAACGTTCAGGTCAAAAAACTAGAAAATGTAGACTTCACACGAATCCAGGAATACCAAGTACAGTACTTAAGTACCGAATACTTAATTACAAGTAACAAGTACATTTTAAGTACTTGGTACTTGTATTTAAGTACTTTGTAATTATGTAGTACTTGGTACTTGT
>JAQIWH010004270.1:0-17430 GCA_034695005.1 Cryptops parisi | reverse complement strand
TCCCAAATCGATTTTGTGGATGTATTGCATTGTTTGAGTTGTATCATGTAATTTTATTTTTTCGAAGAATTTTAATTAAAATTTTTTTTTTCAATTAAAATTTTTTTCTCAAAAATTTTAATGCCAAATCATTATTTTTATGTTAAACCGAAAATAAATCCTAAAATATACAAAAATATGCACTAACATCTGAAATATGCAAAAATATGCACTATCCCCTAAAATATGCAAAAATATGCAAAATAAGATTTCAGCATTGCACTTGTGTAACAATGAGTAACATTCTCACCAATTTTGGAAGAGCTACCTGTAAACAAAAAAACATGCAATTGCATACAAATCCGAGGTCTTATAACTACTGCCCCTTTGTTTCAACTAACAAAACCGATTAATTTTTTACGCGTCAATCTTTATTAGTAAAAAAGTTTTAAATGTAATTTTTTTTTTCTAATTGAGCAGATAGATATTATTTATTTCTTTGCGACGTTTCGTTTCCCTCCAAGAGTCATCGTCAGGTAAGAAAGAAAGGTAGGAAAAAAAGAAAAGTGAAACATAGGTGAACAGTTTACAAGACAAGCGTGGTCAGAGATAACTATGTAAACAGATCAGTCTCATTTGCGCTTTCATTTTTTCCTAGCATTATTTCGTACTTTACAAACGCTCTAAAAGGGAGGCGAAACGTCATGGGGCGTGAAAACATTTTAGTAAGGTAAAAAAAAAAAAATTTTTTTACTGGTTATAAATAATGTTTATCAAGGTGTAAGGAATTATGCTGTTAATGTCAATCTTTAATACTTTTTTTTACAAAAATAATTTTTTCACAAAACAGTAGTTTCAACGTGAAGAAATGTTGACCAAATCGTTAATATGCATGTAAATAACTTTTCGAACTTTTCTTCAAAACTCAATTCCCGTGCCCTGTTTTGCATTTTTTTTCTTCTTTTACGCATGCGCGTGGGGTTGTTTGCTCGTTGAGGGCATACTTGTCGAAGCTGAATTGAATGCAGATGGTGTCTTTCAAGTTCGATCATCATCGTGCAAAATGATGCAGTGCGAAAAAAAAAGCCTCGATTTTTTCCTTCTCTTCCATCTTTTATACCTAAAAAACGAGCACGCGCATTTGGAAGGTATCTGTACGTGCATTGGCAAACGTTGGGGTGGCAATACCACCCGTTGGCTATTAGCTGATCTCATCGAAAAACGAGTGGAAAAAAAAAGATAGTACCATCCACTGCTTCTGTCCGTTGTTGTAGTATTTAGATCGGCATTTTTCTTTGGCTCTATATCTCCATTCCAGTTTGCCTGAAGGAGTTGTTGAAAAACCTTAACATGTTGCCTTGGTAGCTGAGTTGAGCGACAGCCAGACTTTGTGTAGTAGGGGATAAAGTTGAAAGTTTTGGTTAGTGATTACACTTGCTGAAAGATTTGACGAACTGATGAAAAGTGAAAGAAAAAAGAGATAAGAAAAAAAACATTTCTTGTTAGTTTTCTTTAGGCTATTCTATCTCTGGTTATTGAAAGTCTAGGAAGAAAGTTAACAACGTGCTAGTAATCACTGACGTTATTTGTTCCGTACATTTGCATTGTACATTTATAATTTAGTTCAGAATGTTACTATCAAAATAAATATTCTGAAAAAAAGTTTGTTAGTTTGAAAATAAATTAATGATTCGGTTACCGTATTAAAACTAAACATTTTCTTGACATCACAATGATCCACCTCCAGAGTCTTTTTCAGGTAAGGAAAAACGCTAGGAAAAAGAATGTGCGATAGATTAACGATTCAACATGGTTAGATATCCGTGTAAACAGTTCATTCGTATTATCTCGCACTTTTTTCCCTTCTCATCTTTTCATACTCAAAGAAGTCTCTAGGAGGGAAGCGAAACGTCTTGAGATAAAAAAGTGTATCCAATCAATAAGCTCCTTTGTTATTATAATTGAAGGGTCTGGTGTAAAAGGGCGTTGAGTGACTTTTTTTTCAAAATTGTCCTAGAAGCATTTTCAAATGTGTTTGGTGAAATTCTATTTTCCTAAGGTCCCGTAGCAAACTATACAATTGAAATATCGGCCGTGTGCGACAGAAATGTTAAGAACGCCCTTTGGCCAATGAGCGTGGGCGACACAAAAGTTGGACAGCAAAAACCAACTTTTCTGTTGGAAGTGCTTATTTTTTATATGTATTACTGCGTTCCTAATATTTTCATCGCATTTGGTTAATATTTTGATCATCTATCTATCTATACTATTAATAGCCTGAAAGTCAAAACTTTTGTTTTCACCTGTTTTCTATTAAATCACATCGTAGAAAAAAAACAAAAGTACCAAATTAAGAGAAAAAAGTTAAGATTTTTTGTATGTCTTCCTTTTTTGATTTTTTGAACGATTAAATTATTATCGTTGTTTTAAACAAAAGGTCGTTCAAAAAGTCACATGTGGACGGGCTCAACGTGACGTCACTTTGACGCCATAAAGATAATCCACATGTGACGAACGTGAAGATCGTGAAGATCGTCCACATGTGAAGATCGTCCACACGCTCCAAGTCCAAGGATCTTGACAAATTGACGAGTTTTAAAGTTAGTAGGTTGCTACAAGCATAAAACAACGATTCGTGCAAAGATATTAGTGCAAAAAGTGTGAAGTAGCCCATAGACAGCTAGGCAAGTCCAGATCTTTAAACGCGTTTTCTTCAAAATTGTAAAAATGTTACTTAACACCTTTTTACAACAGGCCTGTCGATTAGCATTGTAGTTTGTTAACATTCGACAATGCTGAACAGCTGTCAACTTGTTTCACTGGTTATTGTTATCAATTATTATCAATGAATGTGATTACACTAAGTGGCGTCGTAAGTGACTGCGCTTGTTACATTTATGACAATTTTTTTGCGGTGAACCTATCCATTATTGTTTATATCTCGTTAGTTGACGAACGATGCAAAGGAAGTCCATTAACACGTGAACTGATTTCCAATTGATGTCAAACTTTTGCTCCCCCCCGAACTTCATTTATTAGGTAATTGACTTTCAGGTCTAATTCTGTTTCGCTGCTCTCGGCACGTTGACAGAATATGTAATTTTGTTGCTTGTACTTTAAACTAATGACCAATAGTGCTATGACAAACGTGCCTGTTTGGCTGGTGAAAACCGGATGCACCTGATAATTTTAAACTCGTTATTAGTTGTCACGTAGCCTACGATTGCGTTATTAAATGTCATACCTGTTTGTAATTGACTTCTAAACGTATATAGTTTGCGATTGAAACGTACCAAATGCAATACCAAACACTGAACTAAGAAAACATTCAAATAAATAAAAATGTTGATTTAATGTTTGTAATATTTTTTTATTTGGTATTCGTTCGTATTCGTATTTGATTTGCGACCGTAATTTAAGTATTTTTCTTCTTTGGTTCACTAAAGATGAGCTTCAATTACGTGATCATTTGCATGACAAATATCGTCTCGGTTTTCATTTGTCAAGAACATTGATTGTGAGATGAGCAACCCCTTATTTTTTTCTTTTGTGAGGATTCTTTTTTTTTTCAATCTAAATAAACGAATTAAAATAAAAATTTGTTTTCAAGGACGACAAATAATTTTCTTTTCGAGTGATGTCCGAGTTCATTTTACTAACTTTCGGCAACGATATTTGTAGTAAAGCCTTCTGACATACACCAATTTTTGGTGTGGCAATTCAAGAATTTGTGAACAACTATGACGTCAGTTCATTGCCTAACAAATTTATTTATCTATTTATTTATTTGCACAATCGAGGTGGATCAAATATAAAATATAAATGTTGTAAGTAGTGAGCAAAAATCAATATAGGAAACAAAAGTAACACAAAGGAACAATAAAAACTGTTTGGCAAGAAGCTGACATTACAGTTGTCCATAAATTACTTAAATTGCCTAACCAAAAATTGCGTGTGTCAGGAGGCCTTTTGAGAATACAATAGTACTTTGTCTTGGAATGTTTCACTTTGAAGTTCACAAACTTCAAAGTTATTTTTTTTTGTCTCATCATTTTCACATCCTAAAGAGACAGATAAAACACAAGATGATACAAAAAATTTAATATAACAAAAAATTACCCAAGTATTAATTTACCCAAGCTGAAAAGGTTACAAGACAGGAAGGCAAACACTGAAAGTTAAATTATAGTTAGTATAGTTATTTATTTATTTATTTATTAATTTTGCTATTGTATTATACTATTGTATTATTGTAGTTACTTATAGTTGTTTGATTTTAAAGATTTTTAAAAGAGCATAATGTTAATCTCACACAACGTCTTCCAGTGATTCCCCGTGGTGTTTAGTTTCTTCCGTACCAGTAAACACTTCAAGCCAGACAGTGACGTCAGAATGACGTCACATTGCTTTTGTGCGGGAACTTTGAATTTATAATTTTTGCATTTTTTTATTATTATTCATGAAACGATATACTCACGCTGTGCCAGTATTATACAAAAAAACCTAAAATATGAAGAAAAAATTGCATTGTTTCCATGTTGAGCATTACCGTCATAGTGAATCTTTGGATCTTTATCATTGGTTCATGAATGACCATTAGAGCAGTTGTGCGTGATGAAAAATTTGTGGAGACGAGAAAACCGGAAGAAATTTTGAATGATACTCTGGTTGATGTCGACAAAAAGAATCGTTATTTGGCGTTCATCGTTAAACATGATTCACCTCACTCGAATGGTCATTGTGGAAACTTTAATTGGTCCATCACGAATCAAGTGGAAACGTAGGTCTAACGAACGATGACAGCCAACATTTCCCATTCATCGATCCGTAGCAGTGCTTTGCTGTTTCGGACGGGATGTTTAATCAGTGGTGGAAACGATTCCTATTTTTTGTATATATTTTGCTTCGGCTACTTTAGCAATGTATATTTTGTTCCAGCAGATTTTGCGCGTCTTAATTGGATTACGACCTAGAATCACTAACAAAGCTTATTCGGTTTTTGCTTTCCATTTTAGTTCCACTCGTATGATTTTCTAGTTTGGCCTAGGGCCCCTTTAAGCCTCTTCATCCAAATCGAATTTGACGAAGAAAGCTTCTTGTCATAAGCGGATTCGCCCATCTTCATTGTTAAGCGATATTTTTTTTTTCGAGAAGTCGATTGTAGTGAATTTTATAACTGAGTTTGGGTCAAAACAGAATTGATTTATTTTATATTGGATTTTAATGTTTTACAAGCACCCAAAACCGTTATTTTCACAGTGTGATTTATAACTTGTGTTGTGAGTCGATGTTTTGCAGACGACCATAAAGCGAACATTCTGTATATTGTAGTGTCGCGCGTATGACATTTATACACATTTTCTTTATTCGAATGAACACTCAACATCTTTCGTATCTGTAATTAATAATTCCAGTTTAACAATTTTTGTTTTACTCTCTTGTAAAATTGGCCTTACTCATACTGTATGCCATGCCCAGTTATATTTCTATGTACTGCAAAGTAGCCTATTATACGCTGCGTTATGAAAAACCAAATTAAGCAGTTAGAAAATACATTTAGAATATTTTATCTAACTAATACATATTTATCATAAATTCGTATGGTTGAAAATTTGTTTATTTTTGAAATTTTTGGTTAAGCTTCATAAAAGGACATGGAAACATACTCAGTTTGATTTCTTGAATTTCTTTTTATTTTGGAAAATAGGTCAACTAATATAAGATAAGTTTGGAAATGTATTTATATTTATAAGCTAACTATTATATTTATATACATAAGCTAAATAAAACAAACCTTAATCAATGAAATACATTTTTATTCCACAATACACGAGCAAACTCAAGATGAACAAAAAATGGAAACAAATAGAAAATAAGCTACTAACTAATAAAATTGACCCAATTACTCAAAATTGTATATTTTTTAAAATTAACAAAACAAAACATTTAAGTTTATTAAGTTGTGTCAGCGTTATTCACAGAATTCATGTTAGTCAACAATGAAATGCATAACGTGAAGGAAATTTAATTTGATTTACAACAATGAAATGCATAACGTGAAGCAAATTTAAATTACAACAATGAACTGCATAAATGTAATTAATATAAACACCCCGTGGTTACCATACCAACCACGGTCTTTCTGAAGTTTTAATCTTCTCTATAGTTCTTTAGCTCTGTGGTGCGCACGTGTTTGTATAACGTTCATGTTGCAAAAAAACATGAGTTAAAACAACCAAACGCTTTTCCATCATTTTTGACATGGATACAGCTAGTTGCCTCTTAGAGTACATAATATAATAAAGTGCATCAATATACGAATTACTAAGGAATGAGTTATTCAATGGATTACCTCATATTAGTAAGTCACAATTGCGCATAACAAAATTGATAACTTATGGGTTAGCTGTCTTTCTCGTTCAGGACGCTAGTGATTAGGAGAATTTGCATTACTTGACATGTTGCTTTTTAAATTATCTTTACCTAACCTAAACTGGTGATCATGGACATAAATCTCAGTTTAAGTTAGTTTAGATCAGTTAAAAAAATGAGAAAAAAGAAAAAGGCAGCTAACCCAAAAGTATTGTAATTTAATTTCACTAAGCATTAACTTCATCATAACTTTATTCAATACAGTATGCTCTTAACAGTATCACTCTGTGGTATTTTGATTTCGAAAACTCAAAACATTTATAACTTATCTCTTACAGCCTGCAAGCTGATCAGTTCGGGCGTGACTGCGGTATTCGGTCCCTCGGACGCTCTGGTTGGGAGACACGTGCAGTCCATGTGTTCGGCCCTGGACATTCCTCACGTCGAAGCCCGTTTGGACCTGCAACCAAAACGACAAGGAGTTTCCATCAATCTTCATCCTCCTCATCGCATAATGGTTCAGGCTTACAGAGACGTGGTGCATTATCTCAACTGGAGTCGGGTCGCTATCATCTACGAAGACGACATAGGTAAGAAATACAACTCATTTTTTCTTAACATTAATATTCTAAATTGAATAAAACTGTACATGGTGTATTTATTAATTTCTACATTTTATACAGTTTGACTATAACTTAGAACGAGTTTAATAAAAATTGAAGGGCTCGTATTAATGTATTTATCACTAAATACATTAATATCATTAGCTAAACAGTTTGTTAGATTTCATGGTTTTCTAATTTAACTAAAACAATATGCACAAAAACTTTTTGATTACTATGAATTCCTTGTATGCGATTTTGCTAACGTGCAATGAAAAAATCACCTTGCTGTTCGTTATATGAGAATATTGTTGCTATTACGTGAATTTGTGCACTGGATGCGATGCACAAGTGTGTCAAATTTTGTCTTTTCGTGATAAATTAGGTATATCTGATTTTCGATTTATGCAAAATTTGTGTAAAACCGTTACCTTCGCATAAGTTGAAATCTAGATATTTCAAAACGTGGAATCATATTTTGAACTGAAAATTCAAAATTTTATTTCTTGAAAACTTTTACATCTAGAAAAATTTAAATTTGCAATGACAATTTCTGCAAGGTTTCATCAGCGCTGCGTAGTAAAATGTTCTGATGCTTCGAAATGAATGAATGAAGTGCACCAATTTTGAAACCTAAGTGGCGTCTTTCTTATTCCGTCATTGCCAGTAATTTTATTTCCCCCAGTAATTTTTTTTTTGTTTTTTCCCTTACACTTGATAACAAGCTCTTTTCAATTCATGATGTTCTCGCATTATCCACGCTTTCATGCCTTTTGGACGAAAACACGAGGATCGTTAAAAATGATTTAGAGTTCGTTTCTGCTCCCAGCGGACATTGCCACCGTATCACAAAGTGAAATGCGAACAGAATAAACTTGCCATCAACCTCCACCAGCTGCAGAATCACCTCGAAAGGTGGTTCTGTGTCAACATTAGAATCATGTTTTCGAACGCGGATCCATTTGACGACGATGATTGCAGTTTGTTGTAGCAGTTGGTGGCTTGTGGCAGTCACGACAGAGCGAAAACTTAATGAAGTGTCCTCTTATCAGCTATCGAGAATGTTCTCCCGCGAGACACCAGAGGACGGGAGTGATGTGATTAATTGGTTGTGTTGTTAGTCGAGGATTGACTTTGGGTAGGAAAGTTTAGCTTAAGTTTTCCGTTGCAAATTGCATCAATGATGAGAAAGTGAAGAAGAGAATATCGGCTATCGATGGTCGACTATACTTTCTTCTTCATTAGCTCAAAGGTTTCCTATACACAATGGTTCCTTGTAACATTGGAAACACCTCAATAACTTGATAAGAAACAGTGTAGACTTGTCTTTCAACCAACAAAACAAGTAACGTGTTTTCATGTTAAGGAACTCGCAGAGTGCGATTTTTTGTTTGTTTATATGTAACAACAAGTAATAGAAATAAACTTTAGTTTTTAATGCAACCTTTTACGCTGATTTAAATATTTGATACTGTGCTTTTGTTGTCAAACAAAATTTTAAAATTTTTTGAAACAAACACTAAAAAAATATTTTTGTTATATTGTTTTAAAGACATTTTTTTAAAGATATGTGTTAAGTGTTCATTCCAATGGATCCACAACAATGAATGTTTGCGGAAATGAACTTTATGTAGTGAACTATATATGTAATATACAATGTGTGTATGTATGTATTTTTATTCATAACAATAGGGCTTAACAGTGCTTGAATTGAAATACACTGTTCACAAAAATTAGGGAATATTTCAAAATCTTCATACCATTTTGGAATATCCTCAATTTTTGTGAACAGTGTATTTGGTTGTTAGCGTTAGCAACACACTATCAAAAAAACTTTTCCTTTTCTTGACACTTACGCGACATTGACACGACATCGATTAGTCAACATTTAATAGAATAAAATGTTGAGCTTGCCTACGTTACAAATTTCAGCTTTCTGGGATATCGGGAGTGAAACAGAATAGACCGTAAAGATGTTGAAGCGCGTACAACGGCCAAGCCAAATTAAATAGTTGTAAAAATTTCTTTAAAAAATATCAGAATGTTGAAAACTAAATGATAATTCATAAATTGAACGACTTCGGACAATAATGATGAGTCACATTTCTGAAATTGCTCAAGAAAACCGTTTTTCTGATGAAAAACTCCATAGATTAGCATTCTGAGTAACTAGATAATTTTCTTTACAGTATTACGCTACCATGTTCTGAAAAATTTAGGAAGTGGTAAAGTAACCAGCTAGAAACAGTACTGAGAGTTTGATGTAAAAATGTCATTTTTGTAAAAATTGTGGTTTGTATTATTTAGAGCCCTTCAATTCAATAAATCATGGAATTGAAGCTAATTTAATATGAAATGTAAAAAATCAAATACAAAATATGTATTAAATTTTTATGATTTATGCCCACTATTTTTACTCGCATGTGTTATGTTAAGAAGTTTGAAAAAGCTGTAGCAATGCGTTGTGTCATGCTGGGAAGCGTGAAAAAGCTGTAGCTAGCGCTGTGCTTAACAGGAAAGTATTACAAAACTTCTACGCTGTGTTATACAGGAAAGCTTTCAAAAGTTGCTATTTTGTGTTACGAATAGTAGTCAAAACAAATTCATGCTTGTATTGTGTACTTTTGGAGTTATTTAAGAGTTTGCTTATTCGCGTTAAGATAAAGTTCTTCCACCCGTACGGTCCATTTCCTCTTCGGATTCGCGAATTCATTTTAACTTTTTAATTTATCAAGAAAATAAAAACTTAATCGTAACGCTAGAGCAAAAAAAAATTTTAATCTATAACAATCTACATCTCCCAATATAAACACAACAACAATTCACAATCAGAATCATGAATTTGAGTTTATACATGACGAATTTAAGTATAAATAAAAATAAATTGTAAACTTTCTAATAAAACTTTAACATTGACAATAACTATAAACATGGCTGAAAATAAACTAATAGACAAATTTTAGTTCCATTGAATGAAAGAAACAAAAGTCTATAGTAAGCAAACAAACTGTGCTTATAGGATATAAAAACTTACTAGAGACATATTTGTTACGATGCAAATATGTTTCTGCACCCCATTGGATAATACGAAACTATCTACCAAATTTCAGCATTATTTGGGTTTCGCGTATTTTGGTGCTCACATTAGATCAGTTGTAGCGCAATTTCATGTAGTACTCGTGATTGAGTCAGCTGAATCATGCCTGAATGTTTATTCGCCAATATCCTCATGCACTGTTTTAGGATAAGAACTACCTGCATGTCAAATTTCGGCTTTTAAACCTTACGGTTTTCTCTCCCTTTTGACATAACATATCGGACAACTATGAGTCTTGCAAAATTTCACTACTTTAAGCTCACTTTATATTAATAAATAAATTAATAATCTTCGTTAATTTCTGCACATATTGACATATCCTTAAATCGGAACTAAGATCTCAAATCTCGGATAAAAGGCTTGTAAACGTTTGTTTTAACCCTCGAAATTCATTGCTTTCTGAAGGGCTGATTTGGTGTCGTGTCCAATTTGTCATTCTGGTTGTTGCTGCCAATCACTTCCATGTCGGTCTGTCCGTTGCGACGTCACTGAACCGTGCTTCCTCTTTACGTTCACTGCTGACCAATCTGGCGGAATTTTTCTGTCTGGCTTCATTTCCCCTCTTCCTCTCTTCCTTTTGCCACCCAATCGATGAACGATAATGTTTTCACTTTCCTATTGCCACTAACTTTTCCCTCCGAAGAAAATAAGCTCTTTTCGTTTACACGTTTACTCTTTTATTCTTTCTTTTTCTTCTTCTTCTTCTTCTTCCAGTATAGTGTGCGTTCTCGCAAAACGCGTTGTCCGTTCTCTTTATTCTTGCGCGATTTGCTATATCCATCTGGGAGAAGGGTTAAGGTGGTAGAAACAAACAGGGCCCCCAAAGTTCTAATCTTTTCACACGCTATGTGAAAATAACCCAGTGGCAATTCGATTTCGCCTGTTTAAGTACTTAACAGGTCTCAAGGGAAATGTTTCGACGAATGTCTCTAGAGAGTGCTTTCAAACAACTCGCGAATTCTCTTCTTCCATCCGTTCCCTTCGTCATTCATTCACCTCGAGAGTTGCATTATTTTCTTACACTTTTCATCGGTTCGTTGTTTTTAGTTCTGAAAAAAAGTATTTGTTAAAAATCGATTATCGTAAGTGTTGCAACTTTTTTTTTGCAAAAAAAAAAATTATTGCGTAATTTTCTGTTAAAAAAATAATACTTTCCGAAAAATGTTTTTGTCGTTTTGCAAAATATTATATGATAACATTAAGATAACATTTTTTTTTAAAATTAAAGAAGTCGATTTGTATCGATTCTTACAAACAACTTTTTTGTTTCAACAAAAAAGATTGACTGCTTTTTATTTTAGACAGACATGTTTCGAGATATTCATTATTAGCATACATTTCACCAGCTGACATTATTGAAGGGCCTGGTGTAAAAGGGGTGTTAAGCAACATTTTTACAATTTTGAAAAAAAACGCGTTTAAAGATTTGAACTTGCCTTGCTGTCTATGGGCTATTTCAAATTTCTTGCACTAGTATCTTTTCATATATTGTTGTTTTACTCAAAATTATGTGTTAAGAAGGTCAAATTTCACCTAACACAATCGAAAATGCTATTAAGATAATTGTGAGAAAAATATTACTGAACATTCGTGCCTTTCAATTATACTACATAATACAGACATTATTGTTTGAAAAGTTTTTTAATAGATGGAAAATTAGTAGTAATTGTCATTTATTGATATTTTCACTAAAAATTTGAATAGTGCAATTTAAAAAGGAAAGTTGTTTTCTATCTTTCCGTGGAAAAATATTTTTATGACAAGTAAAAATACACTAACACAAAAAGAAAACCATAACACCGTGATTATAAAAAAAGAGAATAATAACTCAACGTGCTACAGCACGGGTTACCTACCAGTAGTGTAAATTGATTGACTGTTTATTACGACTAAAAACAACTAAAAAACAATAACATACAAGCAAAGGTTAATCCGATAAAGCAATAAAACAAAGCTGACAAATCACTGCTTACCAAATTTTAGCATTCTAGACCTTATTTTTTTGTGCATATTTTAGTTCTCATATTGGATTTGTTTTTGCGAGATTTTAAAAATAAATACAACTAAGTAGTTTTTAGAAAAAAAAAAACTTTATAAAAAACTAAAATAATATCTTTCTACAAAAGATGTCTGCTGTAAAAGGTAGAATTCATTCGTCGCGTCGTTGAGTTGGTGTCTCAGAGCACATTCTTTTGACATCATTCCCTTTAGAAAAGAATTTAGTTAGTTGTTACCACCATTAACATCGAAGACAGCAATTAGTGGTAAACTGTGTGCTTTTATGTGGGTTGTGTTTTTTTATATACTTGGAAGGGCAATGGACAAGAAGTTCTTGGGAGTAAGAGAAAAATACGTTTTCTAGTCTGTGGCATTCCACTTGGAAAACCCAGTAGAGGGGTAAATTAAATGTCTGTGTAATTTTACAAATTAGCTGGTTAATTTTACAAATGTCAATTGGAAGAAAACGTTTAAAGCTAACGTTGTTGGATTTTAAAACGTTCACACATAGATCGACTCTCGTTTTTGACTTTACTCTGGTTTGACGAAAATTGTCAACTTATCGTCAACTATGTTATCCGTTTCAACGTCAGATTAAGCTGGACGAAATAATAGACATCTCTATTGTGATTTTCTATTCCACTTTAGCTCTTTTTGTCTGCTTTGTCCACTCAAAGTATCGATTTGATGTTTCAGCACCCACACAACAGATATTTTCTTTTCTGTTCTGTTGGGATTTTCTTGTTCTCCAAGTTCTAGAAAATAGATTTCTTTTAATATCTTTCTATAGGTCTATATAAAGTTTTATATTTGGTAGATATTATCGTTTATTCCGACGTGTTAGCCCTTACACATAAAAATGGCACGAAAATGGGAAAGGAAATGCACTATCTACGACATCATCAACATCACGTACACATTTCGAGTGCAAAAGGTTCTAGCCTATTGTCGATCGAAAGGAACATTGTGGTTCTTTTATCTTTATTTATCGCGTTCAGGTGGTTATTTATATAGTGTTGGTAGACCATACTTAGGTGTTCAAAAACTTCAGCTGGTAGACCATGTGAACGTTTCAAATTGCACAACATCACGATTCTGTTTCTCAACTAAGCGTGAAGATAAAAATGTCAATGTCTTTTTCACAGCTCCTTTTAGCTGGCACGCATGGGTATTGAACTGTGCCGTTTGATTAAATGTGGAGTTATACGGTGAGTATGGCGTTAAATTGAGTACTATACAAGGTGTTCCTAAAAGGTCTGGCCAAATTTTAACCACAAATATGTTTGCATCAAAATAAAGCAAACAACACATAAAAACATGGGTCTGAAAATGCTTTTTCTTTGAGATAACAAAAGGTGAAGTCACGCAAACGCATAGGCTTATAGTGTCATAATCGATGTAGTATGTAAACGAGTATGCATTTCTAGTCCCATGTTTATATGAACTTTTTGCTTTTTGCTATGAATGATTAGCATATCTGGCGTAACATTTATGAATAGAATTTGGCTAGACTTTTTAAGAACAACCTGTAAGCCGTTAGATTGATTATATCGTTATATTCGGTATAACTAGCTGTATGCCCGTCAACAATGACGGGCGCTAAAATTATTGTAATGCTGGTTGTTGTGTTTTTATTAATACTTAGTAACCCGTTGCTAACGACAAACTGCAGAATTGTTGTAATCTTCATTGTTGTGTTTCTATAGTTATCGTACTTAATAACTTGTTACTACCAACAAACCACGTTATGTTCACACACACGGACAGAGCTGGAAAACTATACAACTTAGAGGACGAGATGTATGCCCGTCAATTAAGATTCAATTGATTTAACTCATAAATAATTCATTGATATAGCTTATGTTTCGCAACATTCGTTAGTTAATGTTTTATGTTTACTTCATCTCATTACTTACGGTACTGCTTATGTTTGTGTTGGTATGGTAACACGTTTATTTTGTTGTGTTATGGTTACGGTTGTTTTTAGTTGTTGTCATGGGAACATTAAGGCATTGAAAGAGGCACAAAGATAGAGATTTGGCTTTTATATTGTTTAATATAATAATACTAAAACGTTAACCAGTAAATAATGATAGGTATATAATTATAAAAAAAATAATTGTTATAATTTTATTTAATGACAGTGTTTACACTCACGTTGTTATGATGTACCACCGTGTATTCCATAGCGTTCCCGATCTTGGTTGTTTATTAACATAGTGCCATTGAATTAAATATGTAGTTAAATTGAATACTGTATGTCGTTTGATTAAAAATATTACGCTTTTAATTTGCAGAAAGGTATGACACTTCAAATGATCAATGTGATTTATCCTGAAATTCACAAAAAACCCGATTTGGTGACGATTTTCTTAGATAGCTTTTTTTCTCTAGAAGGTCACCTTAGTAGCTGATGTGTAACATTGTTTTGTATTTTTTGTTTTTGTTTATTATTATTTTTTATTTGGCATTTCGAAACCGAATATTTTGGACTCCGACGATGCGTTCATCTTCCGTGTAATGAAATTACTTACCTCAGGAAATAAACGAACGCAACGTAATTGGCAGACAGTATTAGATTTTTGGTAATGAGGTTTTCTTTTTTCTCTCCTTCGGGTTTTTTCATTTCCGTTTGCTTTGATTGCTAATCTATGCTTGTTTCTTATCCCTAGTTAAACGATATCGAAAAAGTAGAAAAATTAACGTCATTGGTAATTAGCGAAATCTAATAACGAATGGACGGATGCCCATTTCCAAATTGAGTTTTACTTTTTTTGTTATTGCGTTGGAAGCTTAAGTGTCATTTATGACCCGTTTAAAGAACAAGAACGAAAAATAGCAATTACACAAAATCACGATAAGAAGAGTTGTTTAGGCGTGAATTGTTTTAATGACATTGGCTTTCTTTTCATGATCTTGTTACAATGCAGTTGGACCAGCTTGTTATAATTTTGTTTTCGGTACTCGTGGATTTGCATGGTAAACACGCTTGTGGCGGTAATAGTTGTAATTTTAACTATCCTAAACTGATTGTCCATGATTTCTACAGTTTGAGGAAAAAATGTGTTCACAGCTAAATATGGCGAGAACTATTGGTGGTATAAAAAATTCTGATTAAACTATTGTGAGATACATGTATATCGGCCATGGGCTATGCAAAGACGTTACCAAAAGTGAAATTGGATGTCATTTTCAAAGTCATTCATTCGTTTAAAAAAATGAAGGTGTTTACGAAATAATGCAAATCCGATCAAACTAGTCGAAAATTGATGACCTGTAAAAACTGAAGTATAACAGGGAAGCAACTAAGAGCAGCCACAACAAACATACTGTAGCCTACCTGGCAATATATTAGTGAAAAAGCGGTGAAAAAGTTGTGGGATGCATTGACTGATGCATTAACACATACATTAGTTTGGCAGATTTTTCCACAACTGTTTCGCCACTTTTGCACTTTTCCATTTCCAGGTAACTCTTGTTGTTGCAGCTGCCCCTGAGCTTGCTTCTCTGTCATACAGTACTTCTTTCGCCTGTAAATTTTGTTTTTACAGGTTCATTTTTGATCTGTTGTTTTGTATTATTTCGTGAATACCTTCATCGTTCTAAATCACATGTGTATCGTGAAATTGAAAAAAATGGGGCGAGGTTTAAAAAAGTTAATAATTTAGACCTTGAAAATGACCTTCAAATTTACTTCCGGCGACTGCACTGAATATCCCATAGCTGATATACATTCAATAATGCAATCGAATTTTCATACCACCAATGGTTCTCGCAATGTTTAGCTGTGACCAAAAATTTATAACATACTCATAGCCACAGTAAATAGACAGTTTAGGTTAGTTAAAACGACAACTACTATCACCACAAGCGTGTTTTACCATGCAAACCCACAAATGCCATATTTCTAACTTTTATTTTTACTTCTCACTCATATTTAGCTTCGGTTGTTTTTTGTCTATTTTTAAGCAAGCAGTAATCGACTTATGCGTGGTTGCGTTCTGATAAAGAATTGCATATATCGAAAATCACATATATCGAAATTCTCCTTAAAGAAAAAAAAACAAACTATACCAGATGAATTTGATATAAACGAAGAAATATACTTTTGCTGCTATTCAATATACAGTATGCCTGACTTATAGTATATGACTTTCCATATATCGTATATTAAACTGTATTTTAGAAAGCGAAGCAGTACTTTAAATAGTAAACTTCACGTAACTAACTATTGATAAAAATCTTAGTGATTGTTCTACGATTATTTATTAGAAAGGTTTTACTTTCTGTACAAGTACACAATCCTTTTACTAGTTTTCATAAATTCCCATTGGACATCAGTTTTGATTAGTTTTTTTTTTACCCCAATGTAAAAAAAAATGACATCGGTTGTTTTGATTAATTTTTCAACTTTGTTCTGAAACTTCATTTGAAGTTTTTCTTACTTTAACTAAGGTAAACATAAAAAGTGAAACGTTGAAAAACCGGAATAGGAATTTTTTTTTGTTCTCCACAAAACAAGCTCAATCGATCTTGGGCTATATAACAAGAAAATGAAAAATTAAAGATTAAATTTTTTTTGCTAGATGATGAATTCCTTCTTCACTTATATTTCTTTTACCTTATACCCTTGCTAATTTGAGCGTGACTTAACTGAAATTTTTCCGAAATTTACAGTAGCAATTCTTCATTTTTCATTTCGCTTTCACTTTTCGCTTCTTATGTCGGCTGCGAAATCATGTTTACTTAATAGCTATTTCAAACATGGTAAAATTAATTGAAAGGATCGAATGTGTAAGTAAAGCTCTAATTTTTAAGCACAAGCAAATAAATTT
The DNA here is from genome assembly GCA_034695005.1 of Cryptops parisi. Taxonomy (NCBI): domain Eukaryota; kingdom Metazoa; phylum Arthropoda; class Chilopoda; order Scolopendromorpha; family Cryptopidae; genus Cryptops; species Cryptops parisi. The sequence continues at coordinate 547 of JAQIWH010004270.1, read as the reverse complement.
AGACTGCTCGGTGCAACTTATTGAAACTGGATCAATTTCGATTTTACATAAACTCGATCCACTCGTCATGTTTTTCCAGCTACAGTGGTCATTAAGTGCATAATGATACATATATTATATCTATGGGCAGGAGGGACTATCTATGGGAAAGTAGCACCATCTATGATTTATGTTGGTCTATAATGATTATGATAAAGTTAGACTAAAATATGACCTCTGGCGGGCATTGATTACTCTTCTGCTTTTTACAACCTTTTATTTAACTTGACCGGTCGTAAAAAATGTTTCAACATTTTCAAATTTTCGAAGTTGCTTTTATTTATGTTTCCAGTATTCTAGACACTTGATATACATATTTATCCTGCGTAATAATTTAATCTGTTAAATTTGGAGACATCCAGGTCGCGTTAATTACGACCTTTACGGTATTTTAAGATCGGTTTTACCTGCAGGCCGTAATTCCAAGCATCGCAGCGTTCGTGCACTAAAATCCAACATCCAATCAAAGTTGATTAAAATCGATAATTTGATGACAAACGCTGCAAAA